>OX333071.1:31515951-31765951 GCA_946863875.1 Alloplasta piceator | reverse complement strand
AACCCACAAGCCAAGCAGAAAACTTGTTGTGCGTAAGATATTAATGACCAAACCAAACCAAAAAACTTGGCGTGCAGGGTAAGAACTAATACGCTTGGCAAGGAAAAGCTGAGTCCAAGTGCCTTCACCGCTTAACGAAGCAGCAAACAAAGGAGAGAATAAAAAAAAAACAAGTGAATGATTGCACTAGCAAGCAACCATAAGAATAAACAAAAGAGGTGACAGCCGAGTAAACTAACAAATAACTATGAGAAGAGTTCACTGAGAAATATCTTGTATAATGCTTACATTTAAATGAAGGAAAAATAATATTATCATTATCATAATATTATCATTAAAATAATATGATCAGCAAGCAACCATAAGAATAAACAAAAGACGTAACAACCGAGTAACCTAACGAGTAACTATGAGAAGAGTTCACTGAGAAAAATCTTGTACACTACGACCTCTATAACTGCAAGTTGGATAATTGCAAGTCTCCACTATGCGGTTGTTATCGATCTACGTGGCACATGGTGTGAGAGCGCTGGTGTGAAGAGTGGTCACGGCTCACGAGTGTGTGAGATGCGCATTGCACGTACGGCCGACATTTGCGCACCTTCGTTTGTTGCAAGTAAGATGCGGGCCCAGTACCGCCGCTCTTGCAGTTATCGAAGTCGTAGTGTACAATGTTTATATTTAATTGAAGGGAAAATAATATTATCATGATTTCTAGAATAGTTGAGAATCTTTTATAGTCCTTTTTCATGTCTGATCTGGACGAATAATAGTATCATCACTGATGGACTTGAAGTTCCGAATGTTCAGATGAACGAAAAGTTGACGAACTTATTCTTTTGAAGAACACGTTTGGGACTTTATTAATAATTTTGAAATAATTCTTGAAATAGCTTTGAATTTTTTCAATTATTATTTGGCAACTATTCGTAAGCTCTTCGAATTTTTCGTTAAATAAATACTTTTCGGATTTTTCGTTCAACCGAACGTTCGGAACTTCAAGTACATCATCACTGCACATAATTGTTGCAATAAACATAAATATTGTTGCTACTTTTTTCACCATAAATTTCCTTCGGAGTGACATATGTAATGATATTTTATTTTTATAACGAATTTTCTTTTATTTTCCTTCCTTAAGGGGGGCATCCATCAATTGCGTGATGCATTTCTAATAAATCTTAGACCCCCCTTCTCTTTCGTGATCATCCATGAGGTTTTGGTGAGCCCCTTCCTTTTTTTTGCCGTTATCATGTAATTTTTTCCACCAATGGCGATGGTGATAAATATATATTCGAAAAATGAAAATTGGATGATTATGGATATTGCCTTCAGTATCGTGATCTGGATGATAAGAATTTTCTACAGGGTGTCAGGAATGAAGGGTAATGCCGTGAGAGTAGATTCAGGACGTTATATCGAGTAGAAAAGTTTTTTGCCATTTTTTGATATTTTGAACCCATGAAATTGTTATTAAAGGGGTCGAGCCTTTTGAGAAATTGCAGTTGCGAAACTGCAAGATCTCTTTTCCACCTCTGCGTATGAATATAACCGATAGGTTATATTCTTCTACGCTCTTTAAGCTTTCTCTCAGCTCAAAAGAAAACCCTTGAGATCCACCATTACCCTGACGCACAGCATTTTGAGTTTTTTTAGTCTGCGCGTGATTAAAAACGACCGGTCAACGGATCGAGTTCTAACTAGTCTCATTTTGTTCGCAACGAATTGCCATCGAGGATGAGTGCGGCACATTTTTTTTTTAAAGCCTCCATTTCAAATGGACGGAGCAGTTTTATAATTATTCAGTTAATTTTGCTCCTCAGATGAAAGTCAGTCTTAAACTTCACATTTCAATTAACCAAAAACAAAAATGTGCGGCACTCATCCCCGATGGGAATTCGTTGCGAACAAAATGAGATGAATTAGACCTTGATCCGTTCACCAGTCTTTTCTGAATCACGCGGAGGCTTTTCGAAAAACCAGGTTTCGGGGAAGGCCTCAGAAAGTTGTTGGTGTGGCAACTTTTTCCATTTCACTCTCCGGTTGCTGCTGAATTTTTCCTGTAGAATGAAAAATGTGTCAAAATTTTTAACACAAAAACAATTTTTTCTGCACAACTTCTTATTTTTATTCACCAATTCAAAAATTTTCAAATACATAAAAAAACAAAAAAGATAAAAAATAATCACAATTACGATTATATTTACACAATTGTAGCAAAATTATGGCGAGAAAACGAAATGTCACTTTCCTTGCTATCCACGCGTGACGAAAATAAATGTATTTTCGTTGAGCGGATGAAGTGGCGCATAAATGTATTTTCAGAAAACACATTCATTATCGCTCGTATATACTTTTGAGCGTGGTAAGCATGACATCCTGTAGCATTTTCCCTAGTTTTGGAAGCTTACGCGTTCATGAGCGTCACATCCTGCAGCATTTTATATGTCGATGTATATTCATATTTACGTTCTGGCAGCGCGTAGGCGTCCAAAACGAATGCGACTTTTATATATCGATGATCTATGCATTATTGCTAAAAGCACATAACTGTCCAAGGCTGCATACGCTTGGACGCTTCGAGCGCTGTGAGCACCACATCCTGCATTCATGTCGATGTATATGGGGCATTCCACGACAAATCGACCACTTCTGAACCTGACCCCTATCGGTTTGGCTGAAAGTCTTTTTCTAGCCCATGAACAACGTTTCTCAGATTTTTTTCAAATTTTCTTATCCAACCAAAAAAAAAGTTTTGAATTTTTCAAAAAAATTGCTTTTTTTTTGGAATAGCGATAACTTTTCCAAAATCTGACCTATCGGAACCTTTTTTTTTTTAATTTTCGTTTTTGGATTTACTTTTTGAAATAAATACAAAAAAATTATTCAAACCCATCTTCATCGCTTTTTTTTAGATTTTGGGAAAAAATGAAAAATTTCTCAATGATTACCATTGTTGTTTTTTTTTTCTTGTCATTATATAACTTTGACATTTTTTGCTAATTCTCAAATTTTTTCAAAGTGGTGTTTTTATTATTTCTATTTTTTTCTAATTGAAATTTTTGTTTCAACTAACCTTAATTCTCATAACACCATTTTGAAAACTTTTGAGGGTGTCTAAAGAACTTCTAAATTTGAAAAAAAAACAAAAAAACATGGAAGTGGTAATTATTGAAAAATTGATTTTTTTTTCGAAAAATTAAGATAAAAAATAGAAGGAAGCTCTGAATAATTTTTATATAAATATTCGGATTTTTCGGAATTTTTTCGAAATTACATCCCCTTGGATCAATTTTTTTAGTCACTTTGTTACATTTTGGCCCGTAACTTAGCCATTTTTTTAAATTTCAACTTATCCCACACAACAATAATACGTCCCAAGTACGTCTTTCGGATATCACGTAAATTGTCCCGTGATGGTAATGGGATGGTCCCATGGGATTCCCAGGATGTCTTCGGGACGTCTCTTGGACTGCCAACACAGCTGTGGATAATTGTTTTTTATTTCGATTTAATGTTCATTAATTTTAAATAATTCATTAAATTTCGATAAAATGAGTACAGTACAGAGGGAGACAGCATGTACTCCTTGTAATATAGCCTCTCTTGAGGTCTGACTCCTTTCGGTGTCAAATATCCGTGTTTACGTTCGGCTAAATGAACATTCTATTTGCATGATCCTTATGTGAGTGAGCGTTCGCCATCTCGCGGCGAGTCTGGAACAAACGCCGCGCAATGGCTCACCTCCTACAAACATCTCTGAGAGAGTGCGCTGGGATCGTCAAAACGCGGTTACGACAGGATATCCTCAAGACATCCTATATTAATCTCGCGTAAAACAATGTCTTACCGGTACCTCCCAGATACATCTCTAAGAGCGTGCGCTGCGATCATCAAAATACCGTTATGGTAGGATATCCTCAAGACATCCTATATTAATCTCGAGTAGACCAATGTCCTACTAGTACCTCCCACAGACATTTACAAGACAGTGCAGTACGATCGTCTACACACAGCGTCGGCAAGATATCCACAAGACATCCCATATTAATCTCGGGTAGAACAATATCCTACTGGTACCTCCCAAAGACATCTATAAGAGAGTGCACTGGGATCGTCTAGGCACGGTTGCGACAGGATATCCTCAAGACATCCTATATTAATATTGAGTAGACCAATGTCTTACTACTACCTCCGACAGACATCTATAAGAGAGTGCCGTACGATCGTCTACACACGGTGATGGCAGGATATCCTCAAGACATCCTATATTAATCTCGAGTAGAACAATGTCCTACCACTACCTCCCACAGACGTCTATAAGACAGTGCGTTGGGATCGTCTAATTACGGTTGTGACAGGATATCCTCAAGACATCCTATATTAATCCCAGGTAGAACAATATCTTGCTGGTACCTCCCATAGACGTTCATAAGACGTACTATCTCGGCAGGACACGAATGGGACTGTCTCAGGATGGTCCCGGTATCAATTTTGCTGTGTGGGATCGCATCAGAAATAGATGCAAAAGTGATCAAAGATGATAAGAGGTGAATTACAGAAAATCAATTTTTTCGAGATCTTAACGGGCTCAACCCCCTTAATTCAGCTAATTATTTACGTAATATGGAGTAAAAAAGTCCTTTGTTATTTTTTGATATTTTCAACCCCTGAATTATTATTAATTTAATTATTAACGTAATATTGAGTAGAAAAGTCCTTTGCTTTTTTTATATTTTTAACCTTTGAATTGTTATTAATTTAATTAATTAAGAACAATTCAGGGGTTGAAGAAATAAAAAAATGACAAACGCCTTTTTTACTCCATATTACGTTGATAATTAATTAAATTAATAACAATTTTAGGGGTTCAAAAGGTCAAGGTCAAGGGCAAGGAGTCAAGGTCATTTTTGTAGTAACTTTTACGAGGAATTCAATGGTGACCTTATATTACATTTGAAAATCTTATAATTATCATTACACATAATGCGTCAGAAACCCATGAGCAAACTATTCGACAGTAAAATATACTCGTGCTAATCATCGGTGTTTTCACAAGATAAGTGAGTATTAGTACATTATGATACGTGTACGATAAAATAATTTTCTATCTTGTCTCCCGAAAATCCTGCAGCACCTCCCGGGCTTTTTTTTCTGCCCTACATGCCTTGAATCATTACATGCATTACATGCATTCATATCTTACGCACACCAAGTTTTTGGCTTGGCTTGTGCGATTTGTTTTGTGCAATTTTAAATTTTGAATTTTTCGGATTTTAGTCTTTAAAACTTTTGAGATTTTTTGAATTTTGAAATGCTCTCGATTATATACGTGTTGTTCAGGAAGGAGCATAATTCCATTGGGTATTTTCATTGCGCTCTCAGGCGTCAATGCGCATGGCCACGCTTGAGACACCACGGGCAGCCGTCGGCGGCGTGACGTGACGGGCGAGAGAGCATACAATTCACGGGCGCGAGAGCATGCACGGAAGCTCTCTTGTCGATACACGGGATCGATTTCATCAGTGTTCCCGCAAAGCGCAATTGTTTCTCTAAATTATACCGGGCGAAATTCACTTTCTTCGGGCTTTGTCCAACCACACGTTTTTTCCGCAATTAGTATGTGCGGACATACGGGTATTTGACTTCACCATCGATCCAAGTATTTTCTTTTCTGGGGCACCGTGGGAGAGATGTGGTCCGCCGCCATATTAATATTCACTCGGGTTACCGGGAGATAATCTGTCTTAATCCTCTCCGGCAAGTCTACATCGGGATTTTTATTTACACATTGTTAGTTCTCACCGGCTCCAAATAAATCTTCATTATTAAGTTTTCGTCGCTTGTGAGTTTATTTTTCCTCCACCAAAACCAGTTCTGTGAAAGAACAGGTCTATATCTTGTCTGTGTGGTATCGATTTTCGTTGACCTCGGATTTATCTTCGTTCTCGTGTCGTTACCTCGCTGCCTGTCATTAATTTGGAGGAAAATGAGCTCGATTAATCTTTTCATCTTTAGGTGTATCTACGAAGACCAGCTTGATCTCGACGTTCTCTCCTGCTTTACCGTGTCGCGCTCACATCGTGACCGGTGCTCTCTTTATCGTTTCCGGAAGTTAACGTTTCCGGCAATCTCGCGTGAGTTATCGTAAATTTAGTTACGTCAGTTTCAGTTCACCAAGTTTTGGGCCGACAGGGATTACTGTACTGTGTCGTGAGTGTGTAATAAACCAGCCTGAACCACGTGTTAACGTAAGACGTAGTGTTGAGTTCGCTATTTCCGGTCTGAGTTTCGCGTACACTCGTGAGTTAGTCTGCCGTCCACGCCCTCTCTCCATAACCAGCATCGTGAGCGAATTGGGTATACCGTGACCATTCTCGCCATTCAAAGCACCGGCGCTTAGTTCGATTAAATTAATTTCAGTTTTAGGTACGTTTAGCGATTTTGATCATTTCCGCCGATAATTAAAAAATTACCTGGCGTCCAACGGCTCTCTCGGTGTCAAGAATAGTGAGATACGGGTGAAGGTAACTGGATTGTAAGATCCAGGTTACAAAGTAAACGTGTCAAATAAATAATCTGACCACACTTTTTGAATGTTATCTTATTTTTTATTTTTTCCAACTTAATTTCATTCGGTCCACACAATGCCGAGACATCTTAATAATACCAACAATATGATGAAAAGTTTTGACAATTTTTTCTCCCAATAATTGGTTCTAGCTCGTTATCTGCCCCCCCCCCCGCTGGTCGTTTATATACAGACGTTAACGCTTTCCCTCTCAGACGTTCTTTATCTCCCCACTATCAGCCAACCGCATTTGATTCCCTTTTTCTACCATCATCGTAAACTACCAAAATAGTGAGCCGAAATTTTGCACATAACTGAATACATAAGCTGAGCCCTTTTTGTTAGCTATAAATTTTGCAAAAATCCATTGGTGTGCCAATTTTATGCGACTTTAAAATTTTTTAAAAGGGTGTGGTTACTCTAGCTTCCGCCAATTTTGCGATATCAGTTTTTTTTTTAATTACACCGATAGCTTGAGTGATGAAAATTGTTGGTATCGAATTTCCCGAAAATTTCTCGCAGGGTTTGTCATTTACGAGAATTTTGAATTTTCGGCATAAAGCGCGTGATAGATCTAGCTTTAGCCATTTGCTTTGATGGCAGGCTCAAAATTTGTATAATTGTAGTTTAATAGACGAAGATACTCAAATTCAAAAAAGATATTCTAATTTGCTAGATTCTTTTGGACTGTGCAGGTTCTATGCCATTGTAGAGCTTAATCGCTCGAGCTTCTTCAAATTTTACGATATCAGGCTGAAAATGTATTGTAGCGTTATTTTTCCAAAAATCCGAAAATCCCCGAACGCTTACAAAAATATCATCCGGAAATTCCCCTCCTTTCATTTCTGATTGAGCGCCAGGTACGAAAGTACCAGAAGGAAACTCCGAGGTAATAAAATGATGATCGCTGCTGCTCGGCTAGCTGCACTCTCAAAATTCAGTAGAGTGTGGGGTTCGAAAAATGATTCGGTCAAAAATAATAATTAATGCACATTTTATTCCAACGCATTTCATGGCTATTTTCCATTCGTCGCAGGCTCAAACAATTCTCACTCTAACATACGTACATTCCCGTGGTTCAATTCTCCCCCTCGACTACTCTACTATTCGCCGATTATCGGAGAAATTGTCACGGCCAACTACTCTGTATTAGCCGGTTAATTAACAATATAAATTCTCATAAATTCCCATTCGCTCACCAATGTATTGACAATATGAAACCTGCACGATTTACAATTTAATATTCTCTCCCGATAATTATAAAGGTGTGATATTTAGCCGAATTCGACGTCGCTACAATTATTCCTGATTTGTTCCGAAAACACGACCGCGATCAACGTTACAACCTTAAATACCCCGAACGTAAGACTCGACAGTCGCTGACCTTCGCGAGACAAAGACTCGATTTATATCAGGCAAGCTGACACGAGAAATACACCACTGAAAGATACAATTTTGCGAAGAAAAACAATAATCGTGTGGAGGAGAATAGGAGCAGCACTCGCCGCTTCTTATTCTTTTTCAATGGCTGTTTTGACTCTCTTCCTCTCTCACTCCTGCCCTCGGCTATCCTTTACTCTTGGACTTTCTTTCTTTTTACTTTCTTCCACGACTGGGGAGAGACGCCTTAGAGAGTCTCTTTCGCACGACGTTCGTGCCACTCTTCCCCTACCTTCTCGAAAACCCGCTATTCAATTTCAATATGCGCTGTCCTCATTGGTGATTAGTGACGAATGATAGGTGTCGTCTCTTTCTCGCACGTCGCGGCCGCTGGCCGCCTGACAATTTTCATACACCGACGCTCCTGGTAGTGAACGTTCCCGCCTTTCTTCCCGCATTGCGTAATATTTCTCGCGGGACCATAGGCGATGGTTTTATGCTCCGTGATACATGAAATAAAATCGGAGAGAGTAAATAAGGCATTCTTTGATTTCGCTCTCATGTCCCATGACCTCGCCTTTGTAACGCCTAGTTGAAAAGTAGCACGTTAGAGAATATATGGAATAGTTCAGTATACGAAAGAACTTGGTATTCAATTTCGCTAAACTCGATTGAGGAGTTTGGATTGCATGAGATTTTGGATTTCTCTGAAATTTTGCACATAACTGAGCCCCATGCCCTCCTTGTTTAAGAGTAATAATAATAGATGTAATAATATAATATAATATAATATAATAATAAAGATAAATACATTAATAATAAGGGCGTAATTGCTCTAGCTTTTGCAAATAATAGAATTTCAGGTTAAACAAATTTGTACGGATAGTTTGAATGATGAAGATCTGATTGGTGGTATTCAATTTCGCGAAAATCACTCACGAAATTTGTAGGGTGTCTAACGACCTGAAAAGTCATGAAAAGTCATGAAAAATAACTAGTGAGCCTGATTTTTCTTCATAGTCTTCGTAACAAGTTCACTATCTTTACCGTTTTGTGTATTTATTTTTTAATAATTTCAAAATTATTAGCGTTCCTGGCAACGTGATACGCAGAGATCAGCAGCAATGAGATTTTCAGGCGCATTTTCGGAAAATATTTTCAATTTTTTGAAAATTAATAATTTTGAAATCTAAATTTTCCATTACTCGATAATGGTTAATGGAAAAAATAAGTTTCCAATTATCCAAATAATCAGTAATTGGTCGAAAAATAATATCAATTGATCAGAAAATGGGTAATTGGCTTGAAAATATTTCCATTTATCCGAACAATCGGTAATTGGTAAAAAAAATAATATCAATTAATCAGAAAATGGGTAATTGGTCTGAAAACATTTTCAATTATCCGAATGATCGGTCATTGGTAGAAAAAATAATATACATTTTTCAGAAAAATGGGTAATTAGTTTTGAAATATTTTTAATTTTTTAGAAAAAACTTAATAATTTATTGAAAATCGAAGTGATAAGAGATGTAGAGATATATAGAGGTATACACAGGCATATACAGTCATATATCGGCATATAAAGGTATTTGCACGCATATACAGACATATAAAGATATATAGATATATAGAGAGATGTATATGGGGCATTCCAAGTGAAAATGTGGGTTCATTTCCCTTGGGTCATCAAATCCTTGCGTAACTTTTTTTTCGCATTGATTTCACTTAAAAAACAGCCTAATTTTTTAAAAGACTTTTCTGGCCACTCCTTAAAGTGGCGAGACGATCGTTTTTATGTAAACACGGATAACTGAGAAAACACCATTTTTAAAATTCTGCAATTTTTTCCCCAGATTCTGGGTCGAAAATAAGTAATTTCTATCGTGATTAGAAAGTGGGCCGCGGCTGCCTCATATTTTTTTTTATAATTTTCTTCTTTTCAGTTTCTAAAATAAAATAAAGAAATTAATTCCTAATAACTCTTACATGAGTAGAAAAATAAAATTCAAATAAAGCATTTCTTGGCAAATTTTGATATTTTGCATATTTTTCAAAATAAGTGAGAAAAATATTTAATTGAAAAAAAAAAATGTCTCATTTATTTTGTAAAATATGCAAAATATCAAAATTTTCCAGGACATGTTTTATTTTTATTTCATTTTTTACTTGTGTAAGAGGTATTGGAAATCAATTTTTTAATTTTATTTTTAAAACTGAAAAAAGTTGATTATAACAAAAAATATGAGGCAGCTGCATCCCACTTCATCATGATAGATATTACTTATTTATGACCCAGAATCTGTAGAAAAAATTGCAGAATTTTACAATTGGTATTTTTTCAGTTATCCCTTTTTATTGAAGTATTTTATGACAAAAAGATTTTTTTCATTTATTTGGAAAAATATGCAAAATATCAAAATTTGCCAAGAAATGTTTTATTTTATTTTTTTACTCATGTAAGAGGTATTAAGAATTAATTTTTTTATTTTATTTTAGAAACTGAAAAAAGGAAATTATAAAAAAAAATATGAGGCAGCCGCCGCGGCCTACTTTCTAATTATGATAGAAATTACTTATTTTTGATCCTGAATCTGTGGAAAAAATGCAGAATTTAAAAAATGGTGTTTTTTCAGTTAAGTCTTTTTTACACAAAAATGATCGTCGCACTACCTGAAAGAGTGGCCGAAGAAACCTTTTAAAAAATTAAGCTGTTTTTGAAGTAGATTCAATGCGAAAAAAAGTTATGCAATTTCCCTCGGGAAAATGACCCCACGTTTTCACTTGGAATGCCCCATATATATATATATCTATATATCCCTAATCACTTCTATTTTTTAAAAAACACATTCAATAAATTATAAATTTTTTTCTGGGAAATTGAAAATATTTTTAAATCAATTACCTGTATTTGTGGGTAATTGATATTATTTTTCAACCAATTACCCATTTTTCTGATAAATTGATATTATTTTTTTACCAATTACCGATTATTCAGATAATTGGAAATATTGGCAAACCAATTACCCATTTTCTGAGTAATTGATATTATTTTTCGACCAATTACTGATTATTTGGCTAATTGAAAATACAATTTCGGATAGTTTCAATTTTCCCATCAATTGTTATTGTATTGTTACGTCCCAACCGGCGAGTTTCCCATCTCGGTCAAGAAGGGGCAAGCCCTTCCTTTACACGTTTTTCGGAAGAACTGCGTTATGTTGGACAGGTGGCCTTTTCGAGCCTAACCTCGCAGAAATTTGCTCAGGACGGCTGTGAGAGTGTTTTAAATGATCGGCTCGGCGAGGTAATATAATTTCTAATGATGATTGAAAAGTAGAACGATTTCTGGGAAAAGCCACATGATATTTTGATATTTTGAAATTTACCAGTTAAAAGTTATTACCTCAACCATGAATGATTTCGCGCAGGACCGATTTATAAATGTTGGCAAAACATTTCGCAGCTTAAATTATAATGAGAAATAAAAGCAGAAATAAATTAGAAAATTTAAAGAGTTATATCAGATTTATGATAAATTATTAGCGAACATTGCTGATGGCAGAAACGTAAAGGTTGCTCTGAGAGGTTTCACATCAGCAGTCACCGGCCGGTATGGCAGCCTGTACCGACGACTGTGTGTTCCGGGTCTCAAGGCTTGTGTGTAATCTTAGGGAACCTTTGATGTTAATCACTGACCGGGACGGTACCCTGGGTCAGTTGATCTAACCCGCCAGAACCTTTCAGATTTGTTTGTGAATGTGTTTTGTGTAACTCTAGGGGCCTTTTGATAACAGCTATGGCCGGTATGGGAGCCTGTACAACAACTGATTCGCCGAGGGCCTAGAGTTTGTGAATGTAAGAATTTAATTGTGAAAAATGATTTTTAATCAAGATTCGTACATTTGAAATTCTGAATTTTACTTTAATACGACATTACACTTAAATAAGGAACACCCTGTATACGACGCGAAGGGTGCAGCGTGAACGGAACATAACGGGTGTCGAGAAGAATACAAACGACCACTTCAAATCGCGCAGTCAATTGTGGATTCCTTCTCGTGGAATGTCGAGAAAATGTTTTCTCGCAATTCGAATTTTGCATTCTCAAATACATTTTTGTTTACTTACCTTTTTGATGAGTATTTGAATAAAATTGATTCGGAAATGACGGTGAAAATAAGAGACTGTTGGATAAATGACCACGAACGATAGGTACAGATGACCAGGATGACCAAAATCAACCAGACGACGGATGAATCGGCGAAATCGATGAAAGGCAGGATGTAGACGGTGGTAAAAATGTCAAGACACAGCACAATAAAGTTTTCTAAGTAGATTTGAATGCGCGTGTGTATGTATTTCGTTGCACAGTTTTGCTTTGTTATCACCCAGAATTACACACAATTCACAAAAATCGTTTTATCGCTAATGAGTAATATGTAGAATAACGTAGACGGAATAATAGTTTCAATGATGGTGACAAATCACGCACAATGTCTATTGAAAGCGATTAATGATTAAAACGAAGTAACTATAATATTGAAAGAATTTAAGAATTACAAATACGAGTAAAAGTTTAATGTTAATTTTCGGAAAAATTCGCACTGTTAAGAGTTGATCAAAATCTTTCAAAGATTGAATTTGATAAATTTTGAAGACGAGTGGACGATGTTACGCAGTGAACTCTTCGAAAATCAATGAACTTTGACGACGAGTGTTGTGGACGATGTTAGACCGTGAATTTTGTTGATGAGGAATGAGCTAATTAGGCGTTGCGCCTCGCCCTTTTATACTCATGGTCCAGCTTAGTTTTGGGAAGGGGCAAATTGTCCCTTGACTCCTGAGGCGATGCACGTCTTAGAGCTTCCCTTCACCTCGCTGGTCATTCTAATTTTCTAATAATTAATCGATAATTAAACTTAAATTTATCTTAAATTTCACTCATACTTCCATACTTTTACAATCTGTATCTTTTGAAACAATTCGTGATTTAGATCTTACAGTTTTACGCAAATTTTCTATGTGCAGAGTCAAGAGGTCTCTTTCTATCATCTTCCTTCTCTCTTACTCCCGCCCTCGCTTGGGCTCTCGCTGCGCTCAGGCCCCACCACAAAGGCTTCGACCATCCCTCTCGTTCTCTTTCGCTCTTGCGTGCTCTCTCATACTTTCTCGCTCTACAGTACTTCCGATTGGTTTGATTTTTGTCTATGGCTGGCTCTCTTTCTTTCTTATGACAATTTTCATACTTCCTACTCCTTCTCTGCTTTACTGCACTGTATTTCCCCTGCTCTTTCAAACTTCTGCCATCGCCTTCTCGCAAAAAGGAGTCTTTGAATTAATAATTCATTAATTGCAAATTATTAAAGGGAATTTCCGGTTTTGCTATATCGATGATTTTGGTAGATTTCTTAAATAATTTATTCTGATCAATTTTGCAGAAATTAACAGCTTTTATAATTTCATAATCGTAATTTGCGCAATAGTTAAATTGATTTTAAATAATTTCTATTGATTAAAATGTCTTAATAAAATTGATCTTGTAAATATTTTAACGTTTTATAATTTGCGATGTTAATTTGTTTAAACAATATGAATGAAAATCTCTGAAATTATTTGGTAAATTAATTACTTCAATATTGTATGATTGTTCCCATGAGAATAATTCAATTACCAAGCTTTTCAATCTTAACATTCTTTTCGGAATGTACTTGATAATTAATTTATTTCGGTTTTCAAAATGGTTTTCCTGAGATTGAATTTGTTTGTTATTTGAAAGAAAATTTGGATTTTGAAATTTGAATTCTGAATTTGAAGTTTTGAGTTTTTGAAAGAAGTGTATCTTGATTTGAAGTATTAGAAACTGTTTTGGTTTCATAACAAATGGAATAATTCTATTTTTGTTTTTATTCTTGAATATTATTTTTGCTAATTCAAATTTTCTTTCTTTGTGATTTTCTTATTGTTGACCCTAAAATAAATCATTCATTCATACACACGCTACTTATAATTTAGCATAATTCGCACGCCCGCTTTGAGTTACAATTTCTCTTGAGCTTAATAACCTTGAATCTTGAGCAATGCTTGGTGAATATCTTTTTGTGCCTATATATGGTATGCGTCCCTGTGGCAACTCATTGTGCGAGGGAGAACGAAACAACTCAAGGGGGTAGCGGGCCTCGTGCCGTCCGCGGGGGACGAGGAAATTTTCTCGGACCCTTGGACAAGGACTCTCTTTCCCAGCGTCATCTCAATTTTCTCTCGCATGGTCTTATTTTTTTTTGCTTGACAAATTTATTACCTCCGGATGTTTGCAATATGCCGATAGCGTTTCTTCGACTAAACATCTCCCGATACAGCGTTGAAAAGATTTTTTATACATAAAATATCGGGTTGCACTGAAGTGTTAAATAATTTTTTTCTCTGCACGCAGGATGACTAATTTTGCTATGGGCCACGTGTGTGACCTTTTCAAGAGACAGTGGTGTTCTTCTCTTTTGTCTTTTTTCTATATGTCATTTTTTGTATTTTCCCTTTTTCCTACACTAATCAACTATTGCAACGTCTGTCTTTCGTTAAATCCTTTAGTCGTCGGAATTCTATTTTCTCAAGAAAAACTTTTCCCTTACGTTATTACGTCTTAAAATAATTTTACTTTATATTTCGCATGACCTGACCCAGCCAATATTTTCCATGCTCGATTCTAATCTTGAATTTATGTTATCGTCCTATTTTGCGAACTTTCGGGATCTCGTAATTATTAAGCCAATGAAAATGAAAAAGAAGAACCACTGATCGTACGTACTAATATAGTTCCTCGCCGTCTCGTATATAATGGCGACGGTGTGGCTATACTCTAGTGTGCGTGAGGATCTCAGCATTGCGCTAGGCTGGTGTGCGTGCCACGCGCTCCCCAAGATTTCAACGTTCGAGTTTCGCTTGGCCCCACAAAGGCCCTATCAATATTTTTCGTGGAGTCCCATATCTCCGACGGATGTTTTGTCGCACCGATGATGGAGATTGTTTTATTTAGCCTTCATAACGATAACGCTTAAAACTCTTCTCGAATGGTCCGAGTCGATGCGTGACTAACTAGGCGTCGACGATGTCCTCATGGCCCGTAATTTGAGAGGCAGAAAATTGGTGGAAATATAGCCGCACCGTAAGAATTGACCCTTGTCTCAATCGTGTTCCTTTTCCTCACGTATTTTTCTCGAGAATTACCCGATATGGGAAAACTCAAGAACGAAGAGAAATCCCAAAAGTCGCGAGACGAAACAGTATCTTTGGAAATAATCGATTTTTCATTGATTGAAAAATGGAAGATCGTAATTTTTTTCTCGCCGATCTCTGGTAGTACGTCGATCAGAGCGTCGAAAATCTCGAGTGCGCTTCGATCTGTTAATTCAATATAAGAGTCATGGACTCTCGCGTCGTATGGCAGCCGAGACACACGTTTTCCGTTTGCGCTCGTGAATTATTTGGATACGAGAGCTGTGCTGTAAGAGCTTTGATTCTGTGAAGCCGGGGGTGGTTTTACATTCTTTTTGAAGTGAATACTTCTTATGCGACAAAAGGCAGACGGTGTCCGTTAAACGAATGTGTCCTGTCCGTTAAACGGGACAAGAGGATGAAGGAATACAAGAAGATAGGCCCTTGCCTTGTCGCGTGAACGAGAGAGAGAGCGATAGGTCCATGCCTGCCCGAGCACGGCGTCTTAAGCAGGACAAGAGAATGAAGGAATACAAGAAGATAGGCCCGTGCCTTGTTGTGTGAGCGAGAGAGAGAGAGCGATATAGTTCAGCCCAGGTTTGGCAACCTCGAGCGATCAAATTATCGCACCAAGGCCGTCAAATTATAGTACATACAAAAAATTATTGTATTTTTCATTTTTTAGTTAAAACTATTGAAAAAATAGAAAAAAAGTCGATTTGGTTTTCGGTTTGGGTTACTCAGTACAAATGAAACCCAAATAAACTGCAACCTGCTGTGAATGAAACCTCAATAAACCCAAATAAACTGCAAACTGCTGTGGATGTAACCTCAATAAACCCAAATAAACTGCAACCTGCTGTGGATGAAACCTCAATAAACCCACTAAACTGCAACCTGCTTCGGATGGAACCCAAATAAACGCATTACGTTACATAGTACAAGTGTTATGTTACATAGTACACATGGTGAAATTATGTGATATTTACTGTGATTATGTTACGGTTGCCAACCCTGGTTCAGCCAATGAAGTCGAAAGTAAGAGAATGCAATTTCTGGCACATGAACATAAAAATATGATCACCACTGGTGAGGGAGACAGCCGTGTTGAGTGAAAGTGCGATAGCCTACGTGATACACAGCGGCGTCCATATTAGTCCAGTCAATGTAGTCGAAAGTAAGAGAATGCGACTTCTGGCACAAAAGCATGTTTTTCTTATGTTTTTTGATATTTTGAATCGACCTGCGCATGAATTTTAACTCCTAGCAGGGTGCTTAAGGGTGAAAATAATTATTTAAAAGTTCAAATTGTCATATCACGCGAGGGAAAAAGAAATCGGGAAAAAGTTTCAAACAAAAGTTGTAGATCTTAAAATTCCGCGCAACAAACATTGGAACTTTTTTTTTCTATCGCTTCCAGATAATGCGGTAAATAATTTTAAATTTTTTGTGCCTCTGAAAAGGGCAAATATGATCACCACTGGTGAGAGAGACAGCGGCGCCGAGTGAAAGTGAGATAGCCTACGTTATACACAGCGGCATCCATATCCCTACTACGGGCATGCGCACCGGTGGCATTGAATGAGTGCGAGTGAGAGAAAGCATAGCAATAATATAATGTCAACTCTTTTTTTTTGATCGCGTGTGCCACAAGGACGGAAAATATATCATTTTAGCGTTTTCTGTCAATTTTCGTCATTTCAAAGTTCGTTTTTTATAGTTTTCTGGAGTTGCCTAGAGTGCTGATCTCTAACTCGATTAGTTATTAAGAAAAAGTAAAATATGTAAAAAACATAAAAAAACATTTTTCCAAGATTGATTGATCCGATTGATCTTAATTTTTCATATGTTTTGAGGGCTGATAAGAGCTTTAAGAAAAAAAAGAGTTATATAGCTCCATAAAAGTCTTCAAAAAAATTTTTTCAAATCAAATTTCCTTTTTTCACCATGAGACAATTTTGGTACAAATATGAAGCAATTTTTTTTTTCAAACCTTCTGCATTTTCCTATAACACTATGAATTTTTAAAATTGTCTGAACAGGTACGCCATAGTAGAAACAAATGAAAACCACTTTTTGGCCCAAATAATGAATTTATTTACATGTTTTGAGGTTTAATTTTTGTATTTTAATGCATACTTCCATAATTTGTACCTATTGAGAATAATATTTCATATTCTTAACAATAACAAACATCTTTTGCCAAAATAAACAATTAAACCCGTTGAATATTTGTTAAAATTACTATGATTGTTGACTTTAACAAAAAAATGTCTGTTGTTGTTTCGAATATAAATTGTTGTTTTCAATAGATACAAATTACATAAATATGCGTTAAAATAAAAAAATCAAACCTCAAAATATATAAATAAATTCATTATTTGTGCCAAAAAGTGGTTTTTATTGTTTTCTACTGTGACGTACCTTATTTAAAATTTTTACAAACTCATAGTCTTGTACGGAAATAAAGGAGGCTTGAAAATGAATAGTGCGATAATTGTGCTAAAATTGTATCATGGTAATAAAAAATTGCCTCTCATATCGAAAGACAATCATTTCTCTTCCTTCATCTGCTTATTTTAATTGTTATCTCAATTATTCAATGTTTGTTGTGCAAACATTGTGTTGTTTTACGGCTTATGTTTCAAAAATCCAGCCGGAAAGTGGGAAAATATTAATCTGGAAAAAAATCGTAGTCGCGAATGTTCAATATTTCATACAACTCCGCAAAACACAAGAGCGATAAAAGTCGAAAATTCGTCTCTTTTGCCCCTTTTAGTTTTGCTGATAACTTTCGAATGTTTTATCGCTAAATTTTTTTCTCATAATTTCAAGTGTGCTCTTTTAGAATTTGAGAGAACTTCTGAATTCGATCGATTAGGAAAGAAGTTATGAATTTTCGAAAAAAAACGTTCATAACTTTGACGATTCGGTCAATGCATAGATAGATTTCCGGCTGTCGATTAAAAAAAATCATCGAAATATAACTATATTACTGGGAACTATTCAGAAAAAGAAAAATATATAAGAAACAGATACAAAAATTTCAAGACTGACTGAACCGATTCATCAAAATTTGTAATATGTTTTAGAGCCTGATAACAGCTCGAAGGAAAATAAAGAGCTATATAGCTAGATGAAATCCTGGCAAAAATTTGTTTTTCTCTTAGTTTCAATTTTTAACCATGACACAATTTTGGCACAATTATCGCACTATTTATTTTCAAGCCTCCTTTATTTCCCTACAACACTATGAGTTTGTAAAATTTTTAAATAAGGTACGTCACAGTAGAAAACAATAAAAACCACTTTTTGGCACAAATAATCAATTTATTTATATATTTTGAGGTTTCATTTTTGTATTTTAAGGCATCTTTATGTAATTTGTATCTATTGAAAATAATAATTTATATTCGAAACAATAACAGACATTCTTTTGTCAAAGTCAACAATTGAACCAGTTAAATATTAATAATAAATTTTATAGTAATTTTAACAAATATTTAACTGGTTTAATTTTTTATTTTGGCAAAAGATGTTTGTTATTGTTTTGAACATGAAATATTATTTTTAATAGGTACAAATTATGTAAGTATGCATTAAAATACAAAAATTAATCCTCAAAACATATAAACAAATTCATTATTTGGGCCAAAAAGTGGTTTTCTACTATTATACTATGGCGTGCCTGTTTAAAATTTTTTTTAAATTCATCGTGTTATAGGAAAATACAGAAGGTTTGAAAAAAAATAGCTTCATAATTGTGCCAACATTGTGTCATGGTTGAAAAAAGAAATTGAATTAAAAAAAAAAAATTCAAGGCTCTTATGGAGCTATATAACTTTTTTTTTCTTAGAGCTATTATCAGCCCTCAAAACATATTAAAAATTAAGATCAATCGGATCAATCAATCTTGAAAAAATGTTTTTTTAAAATGTTTTTTACCCATTTTACTTTTTCTCAATAACTAATCGAGTTAGAGATCAACACTCTAGGCAACTCCAGAAAACTATGAAAAACGAACTTTGAAATGACGAAAATTGACAGAAAACGCTATAACGAAATATTTTCCGTTCTTGTGCCGCACGCGATCCAAAAAAAAAGAAATAAAAGCTGAAAAACTGAATGTACGAGGCAGGTAGAGTAAGTCGACATTATATTATAGCAATGCTTTCTCTTACTCGCACTTATTCAATGTCACCGGTGCGCATGCCCGTAGTAGGGGTACAGACGCCGCTGTGTATAACGTAGTCTATCTCACTTCCACTCAGTGCGGCTATCTCCCTCACCAGTGGTGATCATATTTCTGGCACATGAATATGAAATATGATCACCACTGGTGAGGGAGACAGCCGCGCTGAGTGAAAGTGAGATAGCCTACGTTATACACAGCGGCGTCCATACCCCTACTACGGGCATGCGCACCGGTGGCATTGAATAAGTGCGAGTAAGAGAAAGCATAGCTATAATATAATGTCGACTCACTCTACCTGCCTCGTACATTCAGCTTTTATTTCTTTTTTTTTTGGATCGCGTGCGGCACAAGAACGGAAAATATTTCACTATAGCGTTTTCTGTCAATTTTTGTCATTTCAAAGTTTGTTTTTCATAGTTTTCTGGAGTTGCCTAGAGTATCTCTAACTCGATTAGTTATTGAGAAAAAGTAAAATATGTAAAAAACATAAAAAAAAAACATTTTTCCGAGATTGATTGATCCGATTGATCTTAATTTTTAATATGTGTTGAGGGCTGATAATAGCTCTAAGAAAAAAAAGTCATGTAGCTCCAAAAGCCTTGAAATTTTTTTTTCTAAATTAAGTTTCCTTTTTTAACCATGACACAATTTTGGCACAATTATGAAGCTATTTTTTTTCAAACCTTCTGTACTTTCCTATTACACAATGAATTTTCAAAATTTTTTAAACAGGTACGCCATAGTAGAAACAAATGAAAACCACTTTTTGGCCCAAATAATGAATTTGCTTATATGTTTTGAGGTTTAATTTTTGTATTTTAATGCATACTTACATAATTTGTACCTATTGAAAATAATATTTCATGTTCAAAACAATAACGAACATCTTTTACCAAAATAAAAAATTAAACCAGTTAAATATTTGTTAAAATTACTATAAAATTAATTATTAATATTTAACTGGTTCAATTGTTGACTTTGACAAAATAATGTCTGTTGTTGTTTCGAATATAAATTATTATTTACAATAGATACAAATTACATAAATATGCATTAAAATACAAAAATGAAACCTCAAAATATATAAATAAATAGATCATTTGTGCCAAAAAGTTGTTTTTATTGTTTTCTACCGTGGCGTACCTTATTTAAAAATTTTACATACTCAGTGATGTAGGGAAATAAAGGAGGTTTGAAAATAAATAGTGCGATAATTGTGCCAAAATTGTATCATGGTTAAAAATTGGAACTAAGAGAAAAACAAACTTTTGCCAGGATTTCATAGAGCTATATAGCTCTTTATTTATTTTCCTTTGAGCTGTTATCAGGCTTTAAAACATATTACAAATTTTGGTGAATCGGTTCAGTCAGTCTTTACAAGCACGGCGTCTCATATGGCATCTTTATTACGTGCCCGTGCCTTGTTGTGTGAGCGAGAGAGAACGATAGGCCCAAGCCCGCCCCAGCACGGCGTCTTTATTTCGTGCCCGTGCCTTATGTCCCGTTCAATATTTTATTTTCTGTCTCTTATGTTTTATGGACTCTGCGAAAGCCTTTGGAGAAAAAAAAACAGCAAAAATAATAATAATGAAAAAATTAACAATAAAAATAATCACAATTCAAATAATAACAGTGCAAAAAAATAATAAAAACTATTAAAACCGTAAAAAAACGATTTCTACAAAAATAATCACAATTTCGAAAAACAAAAGAAAAAGAATAAAATCCAAGCCGTTCGAACGAATGTAATTAGACTTGACAAGCATCCGGAGGCCTTTTCAGAGGCTCTGCGAAAGTCTTCGGAAAATAAACAAAAATTGAAATAAAAATAATGAAAATATCAAGAATGAAAATAATAACAATTCAATAAAAATTATGAAAACAATTTTTAGAGAAACAAAAAATAAACCATAAAAACAATTTGAAAATTATAAAAAATACCATGAAAACACAATTTTTACCAAAATAATCCCAATTTCTAACAAAAAAAATGCAAAGCCTGCGTGCAGCCAATGAAAGTAGACAATAAAAAAAGAACAATACAAAAAAAATAATAAGGGAAATATTAACAATTGAAATAACAACAAACTAAAAAATTAACAATGAAAAGAATAGCAATTAAATAATAATAATAAAAACAGTTGAAATAACAATTTAAAAAAAATACAATTAAACCTGATTTTTAAAAAAATCATAATAATTTCGAAAAACAAAAGAGAAAAAATTCAAGCCGAGCGGAGAATGTTAGTAGACTTTCAAGGGGCCATGGCCTTGGAAGTCTTCCAAGGCCACCAAAAAAAGTAATTAAAATCATAACAATGTAAAAGAATAACAATTGAAAAAATCACAACTCAAACAATTTTAACAATTTTGTGGGTTTGTTAGTTTTGGTGTTAGGCTTCTCTCTCTCTCTCTTTCTTAATTCATCGGCAGAAATAATTTGTCGTGCCAGCGAATTGCATACAAGTATTCACTTCCGCGGCGTGTGATTGCACACACCCCGATTTTTATGTCTCGGTACTGACCGAGACATAAAAATCCTTTTCCTTTTGAACTGTCAAAAGGAAAAGGACGTGCAATTTGACTCTACCAACAGACAGCGAAAGTGATATAGACACCATGGAGGTGGACAGTCTTTGTTGTTTGAAGAGAGCTCGCGATGACGATCCTTTAGTGGTTCAATCGGTGAAGAACATGCAGTCTGAAAACAATATGAGAAAGCCCGTAAGTGTCGAAGTTATTGAGAACAAAGAGTTAGGGAAAAATGCGGGTAAAAAGAATCAAAGAACGAATCAGGTTCAAAGTGATGAAGAAACCAGTGTTGATACGGCACTGCAAGCAGCGGCACTGTGTGTGTCAACAGTGCGAAATTTGACGAATATGACAGTAACGGATTCAACGGGGGTTTCAAGAACGTTGCAGTTTTATACAAACAAGATAAAGGCCCGTATATTTTACATGTAAAGACGATTTCGAGGGATAAGACGGTCAAACCTTTGGCAATCTTGGGGATTTCCCGGAAACTGGACAAGTCTGACATCAAATATCTCAGAATTGTTCCATATGGTAAGAACGAATGGATATTGACTTTTAACACCCCGCGTAGAAAAAAAAGAATCTTCGAAAGAATCTTGGAAAGGATCTTTGAAAGGATCTTACAAAGATTTTTTGAATCTCAGGAAGAATCTTAAAGAGATTCTTTCAAAGATTCTAAGAATCTTTTTAAGATTCTTTCAACGATTTTTTAAACGATTCTTTCAAAGATTCTTTTGTCGCATCGGATGAGAATCTTTCGGAGAATCTTTAAAAGATTCTTTGAAACAATGAGGTTTTTTCGAAACCTTACGAAACTAAAGACTGACCAATTCGAGTCAATTTTCGAAAAAGAAGAAATTTGAGAAAATCGAAAAACTTTGTTTTGGAAAAGATAGAAAATAAAAAATAAAGATGACCAGCATGGCCAAATTTCGTTTTAACACGTCGTTAAATCTTGGAAAAATTCATTCGAAGGAACTTGGAAAGATTAATTGGAAGAATCTTAGAAAGATTAATTTAAAGAATCTTGGAAAAATTCATTTAAAGAATCTTGGAAACGTTCATTCAAAAAAGCTTGGAAAGATTAATTGGAAAAATCTCAGAGACTAATATAAAAAATCTTGTATAAGCAGATCGGTCGGGAGAATATTGGAAATAATTTTGTTTTTTCCAAGATTTTCAAGATTTTGTAAATGAATTTGGTCATGATGGTGTTTTTTATTTTTGATTTTATATCTTTTTTATAAATAAAGTTTTTCGATTTTCTCAAATTTCTTCTTTTTCGAAAATTGACTCGAATTGGTCAGTTTTTATTTTTTTCGTGGGGTTTCAAAAAAACCTTATTGTTTCAAGGAATCTTTTGAAGATTCTTCGAAAGATTCTCATCCAATGCGGCAAAAGAATCTTTGAAAGAATCTTGGTTAGGATCTTTGCAAGAATCTTAAAAAGATTCTTCGAATCTTGGAAAGAATCTTTAAAAGAATCCCGCTCCGGATCGTATCCGTGATTCTTTTCAAGATTCTTTCCAAGGTTCTAAGTATCTTTTTAAGATTGTTTCTAAGATTCAAAAAATCTTCGTAAGATCCTTTCGAAGATACTTTCCAAGATTCTTTCAAAGATTCTTTTTCCTTCGCGGGACTAGAGTCGAAGCAAATAGATCCACCGCAAATGATTTCATTCCTGGTATGGGCTTGGAGCTTTTATTCCAACATACGCTATCTCTCGAACGGGTAAAATATGGGGCATCCCGGTGGACATCGAAGGTGGAGAGCTGAAAGAGGCAATTGAAGAAGGAAACAAAGGGATTGAGGTTAAAAGTATTCACCGCCTTCAGAAACGAACCTGCGTTGACGGCTGACCAATATGGTCTGCCGGAGAAACTGTGTGTGTGGAGATTAAGGGACGAATTCTCGCTAGGGAGCTCTTCATATGGTTTTTTTCTAAGGAAAAGCGCTGTCTTCACTGTGGAGAGAGAAAACACTGCGAAGAAGGAAAAAGATGCGACCGTCCAGCAGACTGCGTAAACTATGGTAGGAATCACAGAACGCAAGACCGGGATTGTTCAGAGCTCCGAAAGGCAACTGAAATAAACCGTATTATGGTTTTCGATAACGTTCTTCTTCTTCACGCCAGGAGAATGTTTGGGGGAAACTGATCCCAGCAAAGAGTTCCTACCAGTGCAGCCAGATCGGGTGTAAAATCCACCCCCACTCTGTCCCCTTCGCACGCGCTAACACAATCACAGTAGCTCGTATCTGTAAGCGAACGACATTCGTGTCGGTTCGGAAGAGCCGAGTGCGGCCGAAGTTGTCGACCCCTCGCACGCTGTTATTCCCCCAATCCATGTCGTCAGCTATACCAACGCACGTGGAGCTCAGCACGTCCGTGTGCGACCAGGCCGAAACCGAGGCTCCGAGGAAAAAAGGGAATTGGGCACGCGGAAACTCGAGCGGGTTTTCCAAATTAGTCGGGTAGACGAAAATGTTTATCTTGCAAAAATTCCCAATAGCAATTTTATTTTTCTAACCTTTAACGGGAGTCAATAGTAGTGTAAATTCAAAATGGCGACTGAATTCCGCCGGGGCGTCAGCCGCCATCTTGAATTTGAGGGAGAACCATTTTTGCTCAATTCTCGGCCATTTTCAACTTTTTAACAAAAATGGTAAGGACTTATGTTGTTGCAAATGCGATTTCCTATAACTTCTTCTTTGCAAATTTGATCTTGCGATCGGTATTTTCCGAGTTAAGGGGGAAAATAGTGACAAAGTATAATTATTCAATTATCTCGTTTGTTATTAACTTTACGACATAGATGTACATAACCAAAGTTGTGAAAATTTATATTTTCTACGATTCTGATCTCTTAAATTTTTCGGTAAAACCAATATTTAAGGTTTTACCGAATTGGTTTCAAGGGAGAAACGTTTTTGCTTAATATCTCGGCGATTTTCAACTCATCAACAAAAATGGTGAGGACTTACGTTGTTGCAAATGCAATTTCCTACAACTTCTTTGCTACAAATTTTATCGTGCGATCGATATTTTTCGATTTAAGGGGGAAAATAGTGACAAAGTATAATTATTGAATCATCTCGTTTGTTATTAACTTTACGACATAAATGTACTAAGCCAAAGTTGTAAATAATTATATTTTATACAATTTTGATCTCTACAATTTCTTCGCTACAACCTATATCTAAGGTCCTACGCTTGCGGTAAAGCGCAGAGCAATATAAAAATCATATTTATATCGTATATTGCTCTGCACCTTTACCGCAAGCGTAGGACCTTAAATATTGGTTGTAGCGCAAAAATGGTTAAAATCAAAATGACAGAAAATATCATTCTTTCCAACTTTGTTCATGTATATTTAGGTGGCAAAGTTAATAACAAACGAGATAATTCAATAATTATACTTAGTCACTATTTTCCCCCTTGAATCGAAAAATATGGATCGCACGATAAAATTTGTAGAGAAGAAGTTGTACGAAATTCCATTTGCAACAACTTCAGTTATATCAATGTTTCTTAAAAAGTTGAACATTGCCGAGATATTGAGCAAAAACAATTCCACTGTCTTAACTCTCTCTATACTCCATTAGTAATGTTAACTGAACAACGTAGCCGTTGAGTTCGTGGTTGCCACAAGCCATTGGGATTTGACCTAGGGGCGGGGCCTAATTCAAAAAATGCAACATGGCGCAGACAATGATGCAAATTCAACGAGAATACATGTGATATGTTGTGTTTTTTGTCTTATTATCAGTATTATGTCTTTAAATCGCGAAAGTATTTGTCTTTGGGCTGGTGAAAATGTTGCTCAAAGAAATTTTATTGAGGGTGAAAGAGTATTGCACGCGGGACATATCGTGAACACACTGAATGTTCTGTGATTATTAATGTTCTGTGATAAATACCAAAAAAATATTGTACTTGCGATTTAGATATACAAACATGCAAGTAGAACATTGCTCAAAGAGGTTATATGAAAATGAACAATATTATTTATGTATCGTCGAGTTTTATTTACATTTTAAATTGACACAAAAAAGTTAATAAATACATAATCATTCAAGAATCATAATTGTTTTTTAATGCGACTTATTTTATCCGGGCCTTCCGAGTTCTTACGTCTTTCTTGAATAAAAAATACGTTGATAATGTTTCGGTGAAATATGAAAAAGAATAGCTGAGCTACTGTAGCTCCAATTCTGCTTTAATTTTACGTATGTCATAACAATTTTTTCGCGCAATGTCATTGTCACAAGATTCGGCGCAGGGGCAGTAGTGAGAGCCCACTCTGCAAGGTCGATGATCTGGTCTAAAACGTCAAATGATTCGATGGCTGTCATTGTACTCAGACAGAGTTCACCACTGTTTACTTGAACTCCAAAATCTTCCACACTTGTAGACGGTTCCGTGCAATGAGAACATCGATTATTCAGTAGGAGATTCACAGTTTCCTCTATATTATCGGTCTGGATTAATACTGGAGAAACATTGAAAGTTCTTGAAACAGGTTTACTTGCATTAATCGGAGAGTGGACTTCGATGAGGCCGGCCGTAGCTGGCATTTCATTTTTTGATACTACCAAAGCTTCATTCCCTTTTCTGTCTTCTTTTTCATCTGCGGTGATCATAATGACTGGATCATCATCATCATTCGTCTTATTTCTCTTCAAATGCCTTTGCAATCGACTGCTTTGTGAAGGATCGCATGTTCCATGGCTTTTAGAACCTCCTGGCAAATTGCACGAAGGGACTGCGCTGGCTTTCAAATATCGCTTTTGTGATGCACAATCTGAAAACAAATATCAACAAAATATAAAGTAAAATATTCGTTGTAAAATAGAAAAAATATGTATGTAAAGCACCCTACGAAATTTTGAGGTTACGCATTGAATTTTGAGGTTATTCATTGAAAAAATCTATATTAACATACCTGGAAGTATATAATCGGTTCTCTTGAAATAAGCCAAACCCAAAGAGCACACTTGGACGTTCTTGTTAGTGCCTTTCATTTTTAAAGCATTTCTTCATGCTTTTGCTTTATCACAAGTCGTTACATTTCAAAAAATGTCTTTGCTGTAAACTACCCTTTCACCAGTCCTCGGGACAGAGTGAAAACGAAGGTCCTAGTCTTTTTGTGATTGACTATGGCAACCATTCACCCAACAATATCTTCTGGCACTTGTTTTCTTTCGTGGGGAGAACCTTGCACCCTCCATAACGTTTTTATCCACTTGCAATAAATAAATATTCACGCTTACTCACGAGCGTTGTGTATATTTCAAGCATACGCGAGGAAGGTTTGCATCGGTGGACTACTTACAAAAAATGCCACTAGGCGCCGTGGCGAAAATGTCAGATCCCAATATTATTACTAATGGAGTATAGAGAGAGTTAAGACAGTGGTACGTACACAGCAGTTAGACCGGTGATTTAAAAAAAAAAGGTGCGAGGGTCCAGCTCGGAGCGAGAGGCGACCCTTTTGGATAATCAGGCAGAAGGGGGAAACTCCGAAAAATGAAAAACGGAAACTGATACACTCGGCATTTGAACACGAAAATTGAGACTACGGCATTTAAAATCCCGGAATTTGAGACCGTCGCGTGACCGAATTCCGCTGGAGCGTCAGCCGTTTTTGCTCAATATCTCGGCCATTTTCAACTTTTCAACAAAAATGGCAAAGACTTACGTTGTTAGAAATACGATTTCCTACAACTTCTTTTTGCAAATTTTATCATGCGATCGATATTTTCTGAGTTAAGGAGGAAAATAGTGACAAAGTATAATCATTGAATTATCTCGTTTGTTATTAACTTTGTTTGTTATTATTTACGACATAATCGTACATGACCAAAGTTGTAGAGAATTATATTTTCTACAATTTTAATTTCTTTGATTTTTTCGCTAAAACCTATATGTAAGGTGGTACGCTTGCGGTAAAGGCGCAGAGCAGTATACAATATTAATATGATTTTTATATTGCTCTGCGCCTTTACCGCAAGCGTAGGACCTTAAATATAGGTTGTAGCGAAGAAATCGTAGAGATCAAAATTGTATAAAATACAATGATTTACAACTTTGGTTTAGTATATTTATGTCGTAAAGTTAATAACAGACGAGATAATTCAATATTTATACTTTGTCACTATTTTTCCCCTTAAATCGAAAAATATCGATCGCACGATAAAATTTGTAGCAAAGAAGTTGTAAGAAATTGCATTTGCAACAAGGTTAGTCCTTATCATTTTTGTGGATAAGTCGAAAATCGCCGAGATATTGAGCGAAAACGTTTCTCCCTTAAAACCAATTCCCGCAAGGCCCAACGCTCGCGTCTTGACCGCAAGAGTACGACCTTAAATATTGGTTTTACCGACAAATTTGAGAGATCAGAATCGTAGAAAATATAATTTTCCACAACTTTGGTTATGTACATCTATGTCGTAAGGTTAATAATAAAAGATTAATTATACTTTGTCACTATTTTCCCTCTTAACTCCGAAAATACCGATCGCACGATAAAATTTGCAAAGAAGAAGTTATAGGAAATCGCATTTGCAACATCGTAAGTCCTTACCGTTTTTGTTAAAAAGTTGAAAATGGCCGAGATATTGAGCAAAAACAGTTCTCCCTTAAATTCAAGATGGCGGCTGACGCTCCGGCGGAATTCCGTCGCCATTTTGAATTTATACTACTATTGACCCCCGTTAAAGGTTAGAAAAATAAAATTGCTATTGGGAATTTTTGCAAGATAAACATTTTTGTCTAACCCGACTAATTTGGAAAAACCGCTCGTGTCTCCGCGTGCCCAATTCCTTTTTTTCCTCGGAGCCTTGGTTGGTTTCGGCCTGGTCGCACACGGACGTGCTGAGCTCCACGTGTGTTGGTATAGCTCACGACATGAAGTGGGGGAATAACAGCGTGCGAGGGGTCGACAACTTCGGCCGCACTCGGCTCTTCCGAAGCGACAGGAACGTCGTTCGCTCCAGATACGAGCTACTGTGATTGTGTTAGCGCGTGCAAAGGGCACAGAGTGGGGGTGGATTTTACACCCGATCTGGCTGCACTGGTTCCTACGAGGAAGATGCTAAATTTTCCCCCTCTTCCGAGGAAAAACGGTGAGACTTCACACGGGACCCACGAGAACTACACAAGAGGTATGACGAAAGCATCAGGCAGTGGGAAAAACGCCTTGAGCCGACGAATATGTCGAGATGATAATATGATATTCATGGAATTGTCAGGAGATAACGAAGCTTTACTACGCGATATGATGGAGACGCTACGAAAATTAATACGGATTTTGACCCACGAGGCCAGAGTGGGTCTACTTATGGATCGTATCTGGAACACGGTTTCACTTCACATTCAACACGATAAAGGATAATTTGGGCGGTATCAAAATTGTCCAATGGAATGCGAAAAGTATCAAATCTAAGCTTCCTGAACTACAATATAATTTGAGTAACGTTGACGGTTTTTTGTTGGCAAAGACATGGCTTACGCTTCAAGATTCGTTTTATTTGAGAAGATTCGATGTCGCTCAAACCAAGATGGAGGAGGAGTTGCTATTCTAGGGAGAAATACACTGAGGTATCGAATTATAGACGGTTTGCTCGTTTGCCAGGGTAAAATAGAACTTTGCGCGGTGGAGCTTGAGCTCAGAGACTGCAGGCTGTTATTAGATTCATGTTATCGCATCCCTAGCCTAGGGATCGGCAAAATTATAATTAAAAATTATGATTATTCAATTACGTGATTAATTCATAATTCCTGGGAAGAATTTCGTGATGAATTATATATTTAACAATCTTAATAATTCATTGATAATTACTTGAGTAATCAGTAATTCGTCTTTATAAAGCCCAATTTGTCGGTTAATGATTAATCATCATTCAACGATCATTGATTACTCAATCACTCATTAATCAGAAAGGCCAATTAACCAATTATTCTAGCAACTGGTAATCATATTTATATATTTCTCATTTATTTCGTAAATAGATAATTGCATATGGAAATTTATCGATTACTTTGTTAATTGTCAATCAAAATTTCGAATAATGGATTATTTCAGCAATGAGTAATCTTTATGGGACAGTTTTCAATTGTTACATTATTTATTAATCAAGATCCGCGAATACAAATTATTTCAATTAATCATTAATTGGAGTGAAAAAAATGTCGATCACTTATTCATTCAGTAATCGACATCAATAATTCTTTGATTATTCTGTTAACGATTAATTGAATGAGAAATTATACGATTAATGCACATTATGCACTCCATGTGCGGTATTGAGTTTGAGAGGTTTCTTGAGACTTTTTCTTGAAAAAAAAACCCTATTATATCTCCGAGGTTTTTAAAAGGAAATCGATGAGTTTCTACATTACAAACGCCCAGTATATTTCTTACTAGAAAGTGCAGATATGCGAATGTCGAAGAGAAAATCATTCACAACGGTTGATTTTCACAGAAGTTTTTACATAAATTTCAAGGAAAAAGATTTAAAAAATCGACTCTCGACAATGGAAAAATCCGCCATAAATTTAACAGACTTCTCGGCTCATGTGCAGTCTCAAATAAAATTGCCATCATAATTGGCAATGGTGAGAGTGTTGAGCTGGTTCAGTTCACTGAGAACACCTTATAGATATACATATTAGTTTTTAAATGGTCAATATTTGTCTTCCAGTTGAAAGAAAATTATATAATATGTAATTCAGTATCAGGGTTGGAAATAATGCATTACTTTTTTTTAATGCATTTCCATTTTCATTTACCATGAACGTTTAATGGTTATTGGAATCAATTTCCATTAACCATTAAATTTTAATGGTTTTAACTTTGATAGCCATTTTGGAAATAAAAAAATATAGATGAATAAATTATTGCAATTTTGCATTACATTATATTGACTTAGAACTTAGATTTTCATCTTAAATTCCAAAGAGCATCCATATTATAATTCTAAAAATCTAAGTCCCAAGTCAATAAAATGTAATGCAAAACTGCACTAATTTATTCATCTATATTTTTCCTTTCCCAAAATTGCAATCAAACTTTTGTCCATTACACATTACATTGTAATGGGCAGGGCTGCAAATAATGTATTACTTTTTTTAATGCAATTATTACTGTACGTATTACTTTTTTTCAATACAATTGCATTAAAAAAAGTAATACATTATTTGCAACCCTGCCCATTACAATGTAGTGTGTAATGGACCAAAGTTTGATTGCAATTTTGGGAATGGAAAAGTATAGAAGAATAAATTATTGCAGTCTTGCATTTCATTTTATTAACTCAGGACTTAGATTTTTAGAAATATAATATAAATGCTTTTTAGAATTTAAATAAAAAACAATAGCTGTTACTTCACGGTGTTTAGGAATCCCATAATATAAAAAATACAGAAAATTCTTTTTTCGTATTTGCAATTCGGGGAAATTGAAGAAAATAAAATAACAAGTGTCTTTCCTCGAGAAAAAAAAATATTTTTGCATTTTTTGCCCTGGAACGGACGTTCGACTTGCTCAATCAAAACTACACTAATTTTTTTCTAGAAAGCCATAAAGATACGCAGATTTTCATTTTTTACAAATGTAAATACGTCAAATCCTGCCAAAGAAACAACCATTAAAATGGAAAAATGTTAAAAAATGGTAATCAACGAGAAAAAAAGTCAGAACATTTTTTTTAAATTTCGATCCTCGGTTAATATATTTCAATGAAGTAACTCGACTTTTCAAAATTATTGGTTGAATTTTTTTCGCTGACGGAAGTGACAATGATCATAATGTCGAAAAACACATGTGAACAATGCTTATGTGAAAGGGGCCATTCATTAATTACGTAAGGATAATTTCGGCCATTTTCGACCTCCCCTACCTCCATGTAAGGACACATAATATTTGTTGGACCCCTCTCCCCCCTTCTTACGTAACATTTTACCTAGTTTCCCTAAAAAGCATTCAACATAACTAAATGTCGTTAGAAAAGGGTGAGTTACACTAAAACACGTTATTATTTGACATAAAAAGAGATTTTTATTTTCTTAAAAATAAATATTTCGTCTTTAGAAAATGCATATTGTAATTAAAGATAAGATTCTGCACAATCTTAAAGTGAGGAAACAAATCAGCTAAATCACTACAAACGAATAATACCTTGCGTAAAATAATGGGTGACTAAATTTGAAACAATCTTAAACGAAATAAGTCAAAGAATGAAAGTCAGTTCAGTTCAGATCATCAATCGTTGTCCGGGCTGAATTATAATGGTGTTGTGACCGTTTCAATTGAATGTTTTCAAATAATTAAATGATATAACAGGTGGCCTCTAATTTCCCTGACATTTTCGAAAATTTCCATGACAAACCATTCGGATTTGTGAAAAAAGTGACAAGGTAGGAACATCGTATTTTTCATAGAAAAAAATTGGCAAATTGTAAATTTGCACATTGCTTCCTCAGTATTTTTTCGCATTTTCAAATCTTCCTCTATCATAAGCAAATACCTTTCAAAGTTTTGGCTTCTTCATAGAGAAAGCTTTATAAATTCGAAAAATACTCTGGAAACGATGTGCAATATTACAGTTTGCAAGTTTTTCTTACTATCTCTGGTTATTGGAGTAATACAACTATAGCTTTATATCGTAAAATTTTTAATCAAGATTTTGTTTGCACATTTCAAGATCGCATTAAATTTGCACAGCTCAAGCAATTTTTGCAAAATTGAATACCACGTAACTACTTCCATTAAACTATCATCATACAAATTTTAAGGCCAATATCGCGAAATATGTGCAAGCTACAGCGATCACGCGTTTTTTGTAAAAAAATTCAAAATATTATAAACGATGAACCCCTTGAGCAATGTTTGAGAAGTTCAATATCAGCAATTTTTATCACTCAAACTAACGGTATAGTTGTTTTTAACCTGATATCGCAAAATTTGCGGACGCTAGAGCAACCACGCCCTTTTTTTGAAAATTTGAAAGTCGCAAAAAATACGCACAAGTCTATGAATTTTCGCAAAATTCATAGCAAACTAAGAGTCTGTTGGGCTCAGCTTATGTGCAAAATTTCGGCTCGCTACTCCAATATGGTCTTGAGATATAGCTGTTTGAATTTTTCGAGGCAGGCATACACATAACACACACACATACATACATCCAGACATTTAAAAAAATATGATTCCTCGATGTTTTAGGACATCTTAAACATACTGATGAAACAAAAAAATTCACGAAAACAAAGTTTCCTCTATGAGGAAGCAGAACAGAAATAAATGTTCACCTATTATTTTTTTTTATCTGTGCGCAGAAAGAAAAGTTCGCCCATACACTTTTTTCTCTCGATTTAATATTTCATATTTTCCCTGACTGATATTTAATTCCCTGACATTTCCCTGACACTCAAAAAATGCCCTAACATTTCCTGGTTTTCCAGGTTTTCCCTGACAGTGGCTACCCTGTATAATTTCGTGTCAGGAAAAAGGAATTTCTTACAAATAATTTAAGTAAGATTAATATACGAAAAAATGTACTATAATTTTTATTGATAAGCTTCGAAATGTGTGAATATCAACACGTTTAAGATTTCTAAAACTTAATAAACAGTAGAACTTTTAAACATAAGAATATGTAAATGAAATTGTACATTAAAAATAAGAAAGTAGATCCCATAGCTGCTTTGCCTAACACTTTGCTCTCAAATGTCCATCACTCTACATTGGAAAAGCGCACATTATTTTATCGTAAAATCCTACGTAAGAATTGTTTTAACCCGCCCCCCCTCCCCCCAGGTAAGTTCATGTAGAGGTCTTTAAAACCCCCCCTCCCCCTCGGACCCTTACGTAATTAATGAATGGCCCCAAACAGTAAAAAAATACCTCCGCCCATGGAAACCGATGTTTCGGATGCATGAAAATTATTTTTTATGGTATGGTATTTTCTATTTTGCATAGAAAAGTTGAAAAATTACCAACACCCCTGCAATCCAATGCATAGATACCATGAAAATTATCCTTTGTCGAATGACAACATAGTAATGCTGGAAATGTACACGTAAATCCATGTTAACTCGTGGAAACAAATTTTCCAAACCATTAATTGAATAATTAAGAAATTCCATATTTTGATTAACAATTAATGAAGTAATTTGAACGAACTCGACTTTCATTGAGGATTAATAGGAATAACCAACAATCATGTTTTTTCAATTACCGATTGATTTAGTAATGAATCCTTTTTAAACCCGATTACAGATGGCCAAAATAATCAAAAATTGGCTACTTCTGATTAAAGATTTATGGCGCAATTGAATAATTTTCAATAGTGATTAATCATTTGTCCAGTAATGAAGTAATTACTCAAGTCGATTGACGATTAATGGATCAACTGAATCATTTGCTATAACCGATTAATGGAATAATGTATTCTGTCTATACTAATTACTGATTATTTCAGTAATCGGGTCCATTGTTATCTGAATTAACAACTAATCAGGTAATGCGTAATCGCCAATCGTGATTGACGATTAATAATGTAATCAAAATTTATGGCATCTCAATTAACGATTGACGAATGTCATTACGATAAAAGCAAAAAATATTAATGAATTAATCATTAATGCCGATCCCTGTCCCTAGGGGGCCTATCATTAGTAGAATCGAATGGGCTAACTTCTTCGCGCAGTTTAACGATAATTTTCTTGTAGCTGGAGACTTAAATGGGCAACACTCGTTATGGGGTGATTGCCGGGAGGATGGGGTAGGTAGAGCCATAGCTGATGCTGCCGAGTCCTATGCAGGGTTGCAAATAATACATTTAAAAAAATCGAATTAACATTAAGATTAAAAGTCATTTTTAACTTTTTAATCCCGACATTGTGAATTAACAAATTATTTTTTATTTTTTAATTTTTAATCCCAACATTGGGATTAAGAAATAATTTTTTATTTTTTAATCCCGACATTGGGGATTGAAAAATAATTTTTTATTTTCTAATCCCAACATTGGGATTAAAAACTAATCATTTAATTTTCAATCCCGACATTGGGATTAAAAAAAAATTTCAGTTTTTAATCCCAACTACTCCAATAACCATTTATTTTTAATTTCATGTTGGGGAGTACGGAATAGAAATATTTCAAAAATAATAATAATTTAATCAACAATTACAATAAATTCTTGTTATTATTATTATTTAAAGGATTCATATTTCAAATTTTTTCGCGCTTTTACTTTGTGTTCCGCACATCGTTATTGATTTTTGAAAAAGTATTCTTAGAATAATCATAATTTCTCTAATAACCAAGATTTTCTAACTCGCTAAGAGGAATTTTTTTATTTTCAATGGTTTTTTCTAAAAAAATATCAAAAATGAAGAAAAAATAGATGTTAACCCTCGAAGGCCCGACTTTTTTAAAGTAACGCATTTTTCGTCACATTCTGTAATAAGGGGTTTCCGGGGTCGCTGATTACGAATCCGAGGTCAGATTTTCGAAATTTTGAAAATTCATAATAGCGGATCTAATATGGTGGACGACCTTTTTGAAAATCCATCCAATTGGCCTGAAACTTGTTACTCGGGTTTTTCGGGGTTTCTGATTACGAAACCAATGTCAGATTTTCAAAATTCAAAATGGCGGATTGAATACGGTGGACGACTTTTTAAAAATCGATTGATTTGGCATGAAACTTGTTACTCAGGGGTTTTTGCGGTCACTGATTACGAACCCGATGTCAGATTTTCAAAATTTTCAAAATTCAAAATAGCGAATCTAATATGGCAGACGACTTTTTTAAAAATCGATCCAATTGACCTGAAACTTATTACTCAGGGGTTTTCGGAGTCCATGATTATGAATCCAATGTCAGATTTTTAAATTTCAAGAGGGCGGATTCAATATTGCGGACGACTTTTTAAAAATCGATTCATTTGGCCTGAAACTTGTTACTTAGGGGTTTTCGAGGGTGCTGATTATGATTTTGATGTTAGTTTTCCGAAATTCAAAATGGCGGATCCAAAATTTCGAAAAATTAACAATAGATTTGTGAACAGTGACCCCGTAAAAGTTTGAGTGATCATTGTCGGGAGTGGAAGTGACCCCAGTGGACACAGTAATGTTGCAGCAATATAACGGCAATGTTACCGTTTGTAACATGTAACATTACATGGGCGTTACATGTAAAGTACAATTTCCTACTCAACAATATAACATAGTTATATCACAGTTATGTAAATGTATTACGTTACCGTAACTAGAATTAATTGTTGTTGAACATGTTATAAAAAATATATAGCTCTTTCAAAATAATGTAATTTGCAAAGTATACCGGCCCCGAAAAGAGATCCAAGGGAAAAAAAAATCTACACGAATTGTCCGATCTAATAATTTTTCTCAGAGACCAGGAAAGGAACCCTCGACCCTACCCACCATCCTACCTATCTACTTACACGCTACTTATTACGACATCGACTACTTATGAATTCCCTCTACTTGTATAATATATGAATGCTGAAGTGCCGAAAAAATAATAGTATAATAATAATAATAATAATAATAATAATAATTTTTTTTTTTTTTTTTTTTTTTTTACAGGGGGGGAAATGCTTTTACGCACTGTCGGGAGCGTTGGTATGGCTCCCTACGTGTCGGACTCCTCTTACGAGACTACCGACTAAAACCCCCCCTGTAACTCCAGACGACCACCCTGGAACCGCTTACGACCACCCTGGAACCGCTTTCGCATTACTTCGGGGTGGCGTCATTATCTTTTGGGACGCCTCTCACGGCGTCCACTCCTCCAGGACTCTCTTCTTCCGACGGAGGACAACTTCCGTAAGGGAAGTGACCTCCGTCCACGTTTCATCGTCCAGGAGCATAACTTCGATAATATTTTCCGGAGTTATGCTGCCAAACCTCTCCTCCAATGGTGCCCTCCACACGTCCCATTCTTCGCATTCGAAGAATGTGTGGAAGGCATCGTCCCTGGGGGATCCGCAGGATATGCAACCAGGGTCCGGTACTTTACCCATTCTGCACAGGTAAGACCGGAAATACCCGTGCCCCGTCAGCAATTGAGTGAGGTAATAATTCACCTCACCATGCTGACGGTTTATCCAGGTGTCCAAGCGAGGAATGAGTCTCGCTGTCCACCTGGCCCGCAGATCCTCGTTCCATCTTTCTTGCCAGGTCTGCAAGCTGCGGGACCTGGCAAGCGTTCTCCGTCTCTCTCTTTCTTCCTCTTCGGGAAGGCCTTGGTGGACAAACTTCCGCTCCTGGGCAAGGAGGTCAATTGGGATGACCCCGGCTATCACTAACGCCGCTGGCTCTGAGACCGTGCGGTAAGAGCAGGCGATGCGGAGGGCCCCTCTCCGCTGCACTCCGGCCATACGCTTCCGGTATTTTTCAAACCGGAGCGCATCGGCCCAGACTTCGGCGCCGTAGAGCATTATAGACTCGGCTGTGCGTAGCAGAAGGCGACGCTTGCAAGGCACAGGACCGCCAATGTTGGCCATTACCCCAGCTTTGTCCGCTCTCGATATTATTTCTTCCCCGAAGCTGAGCAGAGAATCGAGCTTCAACCCCAGGTACTTTACAGACGCCTTCGTCTGGACCGTCGTCTCTCCTACCTGCATATCCCTTATAAGCGGGATATGCTTTTTGGTTAGGAGCACGATTTCAGTTTTCGCTAGCGCTAGCTCCAAGCCGTGGTCTTCCATCCAGGAATGGACCCGACGCATTACCTGGTTGAGTCTCATCTGCGCTGCCTCTACGGTACGTGCAATGATGATAGCGGCTACGTCGTCCGCATACCCAACCAGAAAAGAACCCTCAGGCATCTCCATTCGGAGAATCCCGTCATACGTGGCATTCCAAATGTCGGGACCTAGTATGGACCCTTGGGCTGCCCCTGCCGTTAACTCTCGGCTAATCGGACCATCTGCAGTGGTGTAAACGAGGGAGCGATCGTTCAGGTAATCCTCGAACATCCAGTAGAGATATCCGGGGACCCTGAAGTCTCGTTCCAGCGCCTGTAGCGCGTCACACCACCGCACCGAGTTGAAAGCGTTCTTCACATCCAGGGTAACCAGTAGACAGACGGGGCGGGAGAAATGGTTCCCCCGCTCCGTACCCCTGGCTGCTTCAACAACCTCCTGGATTGCGTGTATCGTCGACCTCCCTTTCCGAAAGCCATATTGTCTATCAGAAAGGTCTCCAGAGGCTTGGATAGCCGCATGGAGGCGAGGTCGAAGAAGCTTCTCCAGAAGTTTGCCAGCCGTGTCTAGCATGCACAGGGGCCTGTAGGACGATGGATTGTCTACTGGTCCCCCTTTGCCCTTCCCGATCAACGCCAGCCGCGCGAGTTTCCAGCGGTGTGGAAAGATTCCCGCTTGTAGGCAGGCGTTGTACATCGTAAGAAAGATCGTTGGATGCCTCTCAACTGCGGCTTTCAGCACCTCTGCTGGTAAACCGTCAGGGCCTGGTGCCTTCTTGTTTTTGAAAGACCGCGCCGCGGCCTTAAGTTCCTCCTCCGTAAAGAGGGGAAATGGCGCGTCCTCGGGTGTTCGAGGTCGGCGCGGTTGCTTAGGGTGGCTGGGGAAAAGGGCATCGACGATACCGCCGATGATCCCCGCATCTGTGGGAGCGCTTTCAGAGAACGCCCCCAATTTGCGGAGGACCAGTTTATACCCTAGTCCCCAAGGATCCTCGTTGAGATCCTCCCCAAGCTTCTTCCAGCAGCGGTGCTTACTTTGCTTGATGGTCCGTCTTAGCACTTTCCTCGCCGCCTTATAGGCGTCAGTGCTAGGGGCTGCGTCGGTGTCGCGGCGCCGGGCTCTCAGGGATAGTCTCCTCAAACGGAGACACTCCCGCCTCAGCTCCGCGATCTCGTTCGTCCACCAGTACACGGGACGTCTATCATCCCGTGCAATACTTTTTGGCACGGCGTCGCTGCAGGCCTGATGAAGGTCGGTCATTACTAAATCCACCGTCTGTTCAGCGCCTGCAGAGCGTGGAAGCTCCTCAAGGGCTCGCTGGCCACGTAATAGCGCCGGAGACAGCTTTTGGGGGTCCATTTTATCGACGTTCCACCTGGCAGGTCCTCGTGGTGTTCTGATTTGGACTGGAGCTACATCACGTACGCAGAACGTAATGTATTGATGATCGCTGGCTGTAAAGTCCTCGATCACCCTCCAATCCTGGACTCGCGATACCAGGCTTTCCGTCGCCATGGAAACATCGATAATCGTTTCTCTGTACCCCGGCCTTCGGAAGGTGGACGTTGAGCCAGTGTTCAATACAGCTAGCCCAAGTCTGGACGCCATGTCCAGCACTCGTCCACCCCGCGAATCTGGTCGAGGTTCACCCCATTCCAGAGCCTTTGCATTAAAGTCTCCGGCCACTACCAGTTCACCCTCCATATCCCGGATAGCGTCTTCCAGGCCATCGAGTTTGGCCTGGAAGTCTGCGATGCGCTCGTTTGGGGTAAGGTAACAGCTGACGTAGCTAACGCCGCTGGACCTCACCCAAACGAAACCGCTGCCGGAGCCATGGTTGACGACGCAGAAGCGTCGTCGATTTGGAATCCAAATCGCTGCCGTGCCTAGGAGATCCGAATACCATCCTGGCCCTTCTCTGTTCCGATATTGCTCGCGGACCAGAACTATATCAGCGGCTTTCTCGGAGCATATTTGGGCCAGAAGTTCGTCGGCTATCCGGCTCCTATTCATGTTCCCCTGCAGGACGACCGCCATTACTCGCCTCTGGCATCGCTGAGGGCTTTGCGGAATGCCCCGCACCGCCCCGACCCTGCCATGTGACGTTTAGAGTCTGGCTTACCTTCCACGGCCGGGCAGAGGAAACAAAAGGGTTCAGCATCGCAGTCAGCTGCCCTATGTCCCTCCTTGCCGCACCGGAAGCACATACTTCCCCGGTCAGTGCCCTTGCACCGGGTACTGTGGTGCCCGTAGCCGAGACACTTGAAGCATCTCGGTACTTCCACTCTCCTCCGGATTCGGCAATTGACCCAGCCGATCTTGACCCGAGCGGTTTGCAACAGGGTCCTCGCGGCTGTTTCGTCAATGGTGACGATGGCGGTGACCTGTTCCCGCGCATTCGGCCGGGTCAATGCGACCTGCAGGGGGCCCTCGTGCTGCCCCAGGGCTATTCTGATCGCCTCCTCGACCTCTATTTTCGTGCAGCAGCTATCAAGGTCTCGGATCTCGAGGCGTGCCTCTGGGACCAATTCCCTGACGCTGCTTCTGCTTCCAGCTGCTTCCTGGAGGGCAGCCGAAAACGCAGCTCGTGACTCGGCCGATGAGTTTCGCAGCTCGAGTAGCACTTCTCCTGCTCGTGTGCGCCGGATCGCCCGAACGTCGACCCCGTGGGTTTCGGGATTCACCTCTTTGCGGACAACATTTAGAATGTCCGCATAGGTTTTCCCCTCCACTGGTTTCAACAAGATCGCTTCCGGTTTTTTCGGTGGCGACTTTTTCGAGGGCGGCTTTTTAGCAGCGGCTGCTGCCTGTTGGGGCAATTTTGCGGGCTTGTTGGCTTGTGAGCCCGACGCGTCCGCAACATTACCCGCTTTGTTTCGCTCCTGCTTTCCCTTCTTGCGCTGGACTTCCGTCCAGACATTCTTTGGCGAGCTCTCCTTATCTTTTTTCTTTTTTTTCGACTGTACCTCCATCGCTGGGGGTACAGGCGGGCTCGTCGCCATTCTCTTCTTCTGTCCTGCCTTCGCGGGCGGAAGCGTTTCCGGTGGCTCACTCGAGAAGCTCGTTCCCGGTGTTGGATCGCTATGGAGCCTGGCCCTAGGGAGCCTTGGTCCCTCCAAAAGGCGATGAGCCTGCTTGATGGGCCGTCGGCCCTCCTCGAGCTCCTCCAAATGCTCCACCAAGGCAGGCAGCCCGTCCTTAATTGTCTTATTGACGTTCGGCTGCTTCTTCAAGGCTTCCATCATGGTCTTGATGAGCCTGTGCATTTTCTCAAGGCCTGCCGCCACCCTCCTATCACTTTCGATGAGCAGCTTTACGAGGGAAGGTACGAGGGAAGGTGCCTCGTCGCCCACCGAACCTTCATTGTTTCCTTTTTCATTTAACATTTTTTTTCTCTAGGGTTGAACCAGCGCTTCGTGTGCAAAGGGGCGGGCCGTAATAGTCAGGAACGGGTATACCCTCGGAGTACTCTGACTCCTACCCCAGTTCCCTGAGGCCTGACCTACGCTTAGCTGATCCCGGAAAACACGGACGGATCAGCGCTCGCCCGTAGCAATGCAGCCTCCGACAGCTGCATTCAATGCACACTTCCTGATCAGGGCCCGAAGGGGCTGGTTCCAGGTACACACCCCAGTTGCCACCTCGGCAGAGCAAGCTCACAGCAGCCCCTTCACCGGCGCAGAGGAAACGCCTACGTCGGTTAAGAGCACTCCCAGTGTGCTGAGGTGTGTACCGATCAATGCATGACTCCCAGCCGCATCAACATGATGACAGACGCTGGCGAACACACCGCCCGAAGCGGGAACAGACGTGTGCTCTTCTGCATGCAAGTTTTCGTTTTGGTCCGCGGGTGGTATATTATGCCCCACCTACCCGACATATCTGCCGAGCATTCCCCTATCCGCCACCTGGGGACGCGCCCGATGGGGGTCGGAAAAACCCCACACGGGATAATAATAATAATAATAATAATAATAATAATAATAATAATAATAATAATAATAATAATAATAATAATAATAATAATAATAATAATAATAATAATAATAATAATAATAATAATAATAATAATAATAATAATAATAATAATAATAATAATAATAATAATAATAATAATAATAATAATAATAATAATAATAATAATAATAATAATAATAATAATAATAATAATAATAATAATAATAATAATAATAATAATAATAATAATAATAATAATAATAATAATAATAATAATAATAATAATAATAATAATAATAATAATAATAATAATAATAATAATAATAATAATAATAATAATAATAATAATAATAATAATAATAATAATAATAATAATAATAATAATAATAATAATAATAATAATAATAATAATAATAATAATAATAATAATAATAATAATAATAATAATAATAATAATAATAATAATAATAATAATAATAATAATAATAATAATAATAATAATAATAATAATAATAATAATAATAATAATAATAATAATAATAATAATAATAATAATAATAATAATAATAATAATAATAATAATAATAATGATAATAATAATAATTTTTCTACAGGGGGGAAATGCTTTTACGCACTGTCGGGAGCAATGGTTTGGCTCCCCGTGTGTCGGACTCCTCCGAAGAGACTACCGACTTAAACCCCCCCTGTATCTCCAGACGACCACCCCGGAACCGCGTTAGCATTACTTCGGGGTGGCGCCATTAGTTGTTTTAAACGCCCCTTAGGGCGTTCTTTCCTCCAAAACTCTCTTTTTCCGACGGAGGACAGCTTCCACGAAGGAAGTGACCTCCGTCCAAGTTTCATCGTCCAGGAGCATAACTCTGATAATATTTTCCGGGGTTATGCTCCCGAACTTTTCCTCCAATGGTGCCCTCCACGTGTTCCATTCTTCGCATTCGAAGAATGTGTGGAAGGCATCGTCTCTGGGGGATCCGCAGGATATGCAGCACGAGTCCGGCACTTTACCCATTCTGCACAGATAAGACCGGAAATACCCGTGCCCCGTCAGCAATTGTGTGAGGTAATAATTTACCTCACCATGCTGGCGGTTGATCCAGGTGTCCAAGCGAGGAATAAGTCTCGCTGTTCACCTGGCCCGCGGATCCTCATCCCATCTCTCTTGCCAGGTCAGCATGCTACGGGACCTGGCAAGCGCTTTTCGTCTCTCCCTCTCTTCTTCGTCGGGAAGGCCCTGGTGGACGAACTTCCGCTCCTGGGCGAGGAGGTCAATCGGTATGACCCCGGCTATCACTAGCGCAGCCGGCTCTGAGACCGTGCGGTAAGAGCAGGCGATACGAAGGGCCCCTCTCCGCTGCACTCCGGCCATGCGCTTCCGGTATTTCTCGTACCGGAGCGCATCGGCCCAGACTTTGGCACCGTAGAGCATTATGGACGCTTGCAGGGCTGAGGACCGCCAATGTTGGCCATTACCCTGCTCAGCAACGTCATCACTGCCGCAGCTTTGTCCGCTCTCGATATTATTTGTTCCCCGAAGCTGAGCTGAGAATCGAGCTTCAACCCCAGGTACTTTACAGACGCCTTCGTCTGGACCGTCATCTCTCCCACCTGCATATCCCTTATAAGCGGGATATGCTTTTTGGTTAGGAGCACGATCTCCGTTTTTGCTAGCGCTAGCTCCAAGCCGTGGTCTTCCATCCAGAAATGGACCCGACGCATTACCTGGTTGAGTCTCATCTGCGCTGCCTCTACGGTACGCGCAATGATGATAGCAGCTACGTCGTCCGCATACCCAACCAGAAAAGAACCTTCAGGCATCTCCATTCGGAGAATCCCGTCATATGTGGCATTCCAAATGTCGGGACCTAGTATGGACCCTTGGGCTGCCCCTGCCGTTAACTCTCGGCTAATCGGACCATCTGCAGTGGTGTAAACGAGGGAGCGATCGTTCAGGTAATCCTCGAACATCCAGTAGAGATATCCGGGGACCCTGAAGTTTCGTTCCAGCGCCTGTAGCGCGTCACACCACCGCACCGAGTTGAAAGCGTTCTTCACATTCAGAGTAACCAGTAGACAGACGGGGCGGGAGAAATGGTTCCCCCGCTCCGTACCCCTGGCTGCTTCGACCACCTCCTGGATTGCGTGTATCGTCGACCTCCCTTTCCGAAAGCCATATTGTCTATCAGAAAGGTCTCCAGAGGCTTGGATGGCCGCATGGAGGCGAGGTCGAAGAAGCTTCTCCAGAAGTTTGCCAGCCGTGTCCTGCATGCACAGGGGCCTGTAGGACGATGGATTGTTTACTGGTCCCCCTTTGCCCTTCCCGATCAACGCCAGCCGCGCGAGTTTCCAGCGGCGTGGAAAGATTCCCGCTTGTACGCAGGCGTTGTACATCGTAAGAAAGATCGTTGGATGCCTCTCAACTGCGGTTTTCAGCACCTCTGCTGGTAAACCATCAGGGACTGGTGCCTTCTTGTTTTTGAAAGACCGCGCCGCGGCCTTAAGTCCCTCCTCCGTAAAGAGGGGAAGTGGTGCGTCCTCGGGTGTTCGAGGTCAGCGCGGTTGCTTAGGGTGGCTGGGGAAAAGGGCATCGACGATACCGCCGATGATCTCCGCATCTGTGGGAGCGCTTTCAGAGAATGCCCCCAATTTGCGGAGGACCAGTTTATACCCCAGTCCCCAAGGATCCTTGTTAAGATCCTCCCCAAGCTTCTTCCAGCAGCGGTGCTTACTTCGCTTGATGGTCCGTCTCAGCACTTTTCTCGCCGCCTTATAGGCGTCAGTGCTAGGGGCTGCGTCGGTGTCGCGGCGCCGGGCTCTCAGGGATAGTCTCCTCAAACGGAGACACTCCCGCCTCAGCTCCGCGATCTCGTTCGTCCACCAGTACACGGGACGTCTATCACCCCGTGCAATCTTTTTTGGCACGGCGTCGCTGCAGGCCTGATGAAGGTGGGTCATTACTAGATCCACCGTCTGTTCAGCGCCCGCGGAGCGTGGAAGCTCGTCAAGGGTTCGCTGGCCACGTAATAGCGCCGGAGATGGCTTTGGGGGTCCATTTCATCGACGTTCCACCTGGCAGGTCCTCGTGGTGTTCTGATTTGGACAGGAGCTACATCACGTACGCAGAACGTAATTAATTGGTGATCGCTGGCTGTAAAGTCCTCGATCACCCTCCAGTCCTGGACTCGCGATACCAGGCTCTCCGTCGCCATGGACACATCGATAATCGTTCCTCTGTACCCCGGCCTTCGGAAGGTGGACGTTGAGCCAGTGTTCAATACAGCTAGCCCAAGTCTGGACGCCATGTCCAGCACTCGTCCACCCCGCGAATCTGGCCGAGGTTCACCCCATTCCGGAGCCTTTGCATTAAAGTCTCCGGCCACTACCAGTTCACCCTCCATGTCCCGGATAGCGTCTTCCAGGCCATCGAGTTTGGCCTGGAAGTCTGCGATGCGCTCGTTTGAGGTAAGGTAACAGCTGACGTAAATAACGCCGCTGGACCTCACCCAAACGAAACCACTGCCGGAGCCATGGTCGACGACGCAGAAGCGACGTCGATTCAGAATCCAAATTGCCGCCGTGCCCAGGAGGTCGGAATACCATCCTGGCCCTTCCCTGTTTTGATATTGCTCGCTGATAAGAACTATATCAGCAGCTTTTTCGAAACATATCTGGGCCAGAAGTTCGTCGGCTATTCGGCTCCTATTCATGTTCCCCTGCAGGACGACTGCCATTGCCCTTGGCTTCGCCGAGGGCCTTGCGGAATGCCCCGCATTGCCCTGATCCCGCCATGTGCCGTTGAGATTCTGGCTTCCCTTCGACGGCGCGGCAGAGAAAACAAAAGGGCTCAGCCTTGCAGCCAGCTGCCCTGTGTCCCTCCTTGTCGCACCGATAGCACAGATTTCCCCGGTCAACGCATCTGCACCGGGTACTCTGGTGTCCGTACGCGAGGCACTTCAAGCATCTCGGCACTTCCACTCTCCTTCGGACACGGCAGTTAACCCAGCTGATCTTGACGCGAGCGGTTTGCAACCTGTTCCCGCGCGTTCGGCCGAATTAACACGACCTGCAGGGGGGCCTTTTACTGTCCAAGGGCTATCTTCAAAGCCTCTTTGACCTCTGCTTTCGTGGAGCAGCTATCAAGGTCTTGGATCTCGAGACGAGTCTTCGGGACCAATTACCTAACGCTGCTTTCACTTCCAGCTGCGGCTTTGAGAGCCGCTGAAAAAGCCGCTCTTGAATCGGCCGATGAGTTTCGCAGCTCGAGCAGGACTTCTCCTGCTCGTGTGCGCCGGGTCGACCGTACGTCAACCCCGTGGGCTTCGGGATCCACCTTTTTGCGGACATCGTTGAGGATCTCCGCATAGTTTTTACCTTCTGCCGGTTTCAGTACGATCGCCTCCGGTTTTCTCGGGCGCGATTTCTTAGCCGCAGCTGCCGTCTTCTGGGGCGTATTTGCGGGCCTGCTTGCTTTGGAGGCCGGCGAAGCCTTTTCGTTGCCGCCTTTTTTTCCTTTTTTTTCCTTGCCTTCTTGCACTGGACTTCTGTCCAGGCATTCTTCGGCGAGGCCTCTTTTTCTCTTTTTTTTTGTTTGTACCTCCGTCGCTGAGGGTACAGGCGGACTCGACGCCGGCCTCTTCTTCTGTTCAGCCCTCGCGGGCACGACGGTAATAGGTGGCGCCCATGAGCAGCTCGCTTCCGCATCAGGAGCACTCTGGAGTCTGGCTCTCGGGGCCGCCGGTCTGTTCAGGAGGCTGTGAGCCTGCTTAATTGGACGGCGACTGTCCTCGACTCCCTCCAAGTGCTCCTCCAGGGCGGGCAGTCCGTCCTTCATCGTCTTGTTGACGTTCGGCTGTTTTTTTACGGCATCACCCATTGTTTTAATGAGCCTGCGCATTTCTGCGAGACTCGCCTCCACCTTCCTATCGCTCTCGATAAGCAGCTTCGGGAGGGAAGATAACTCCTTGCTCACTGCATCTTCGTTGTTTCCTTTTGAATGGGGCATTTTTTTTCCTTGGGTTGAACCAGCGCTTCGTGTGCAAAGCGGCGGGCCGTAATAGTCAGGAACGGGTATACCCTCGGAGCACTTTGACTCCTACCTCAGTTCCCTGAGGCCTGACCTACGCTTAACCGATCCCGGAAAACACGGACGGATCAGCGCTCGCCTGAAGCAATGCAGCCTCCGACAGCTGCATTTACTGCACACTTCCTGATCAGGGCCCGAAAGGGCTGGTTCCAGATACACACCCCAGTTGCCACCTCGGCAGAGCAAGCTCACAGCAGCCTGTTCACTGGCGCAGAGGAAACGCCTACGTCGGTTGAAGGCACTCCCAGTGTGCTAAGGTGTGTACCGATCAATGCATGACTCCCAGCCGCATCTACGTGATGACAGACGCTGGCGAACACACCGCCCGAAGAGGGAACAGACGTGTGCTCTTCTGCATGCAAATTTTCGTTTTGGTCCGCGGGTGGTATATTATGTCCCACCTACCCGACATATCTGCCGAGCTATGGGGGTCGGAAAAACCCCACACGGGATAATAATAATAATAATAATAATAATAATAATAATAATAATAATAATAATACCAGGTGTGTAAGTATGAAACCGGAATTTGCCCATAGGTGGCGCTAGATGTCGATGCAGTACCGACACATCACGTCAGCGGTGTCTTGTTATTGTATTGATATCCGACAAAGATTTCCAACTCACAATAACACGAGTTTTATTCAGTAGCATTAGTTTATTAGAGATAAACATGTCGAGTTTTGTGCCGACAAATTACGATTTGCGGACAGCCCTACTTTTCTGTTTTCATCTGAAGAAAACCGCAGCCGAATCGCATCGAATGCTTCTGGAGGCGTTTGGTGAGCATGCTCTCGGTAAAACACAGTGTTTCGAGTGGTTTAAACGGTTCAAAAGTGGCGATTTTGACGTGAGGAACGAAGAACGTGGAAGACCACCGAAAAAGTTTGAAGACGCTGACCTGCAAGCCTTGTTGGACGAAGACGACGCTCAAACACAACAACAACTGGCGGATCAGTTGAAGGTGACCCGAGAAGCCATCTCCCTTCGGTCAAAAGCCATGGGAAAGATACAAAAGGTGGGGAAATGGGTTCCACATGAACTCAACGAAAGACAGCAGGAAAACCGCAAAACATCAGGCGAAATGCTGCTCGCCAGGTTCAAAAGAAAGTAATTTCTCCATCGAATTGTGACTGGCGATGAAAAGTGGATATATTTCGAGAATCCTAAGCGCAAAAAGTCATGGGTTACTCCGGGTGAACCATCAACATCGATGGCAAGACCAAACCGCTACGGACGAAAGACAATGCTGTGTGTTTGGTGAGATCAGAAGGGCGTAATCTACTACGAGCTGCTGCAACCTGGGGAAACTGTCAATACTCAACGCTACTGACAACAAATAACCGATTTGGATCGAGTTTTGCGTGAAAAACGACCAGAATACCAACAAAGACAACACAAGGTGATTTTGCTGCATGACAATGCACCAGCACACAAAGCAAAACAGGTCCAGAAAACGATAGAGTCGTTCCGTTGGGAGATTCTTCAGCACGCGCCTTACTCACCAGACCTTGCCCCATCCGATTACTACTTGTTTGCATCGATGGGACACGCACTTGCTGAGCAGCGCTTTAATTCTTACGAAGATGTACGAAAATGGCTCGATGACTGGTTTGCCTCAAAAGAGCAACAGTTCTTTTGGCGCGGAATCCACAAATTGCCAGAAAGATTGGAAAAATGTATAGATAGCGACGGACAATACTTTGAATAAGTTTCTTTGTATCATATCATTACAATAAACGTGTTTTTTCTGTACAAAAATTCCGGTTTCATACTTACACACCTGGTAATAATAATAATAATAATAATAATCTGACATTAGATTCGTAATCAGCGACCCCGAAAACCCCCGAGTGATCATTTTTATGAGCCTAGCTTCACGTAATTTGATAGTTTGCCATTTTTTTGTAATTCTTACCACAAAGCTTCATTTGCTTATATTGTCATAATTACAAAATTGTTTTTAATTTATTTTACTTTACATCATTTAACGAAGTAGTATACATTTGTAGGTCGTTGGCGTTAAGAAACCAAAAATCTATTGATTTTTGACAAAGTTATGAACGTTTGAATGCAAAAGTCGTTTCGATCAAAACCGCTGGGCCTTGAGAGGATGTTAAATCAGCTGACGAACTCAGATGACGTCGGTATAGTCGTGAGAATTTTCGTGATTCACGTGACCGCTAGATGACAGGGCATGAAAATCCGTGTGACACTTTTGTCACGTGTTTCAGTGGGAACTTTGAATTTAAACCATCGATGTCTCTCCGGTAGCGTGAACTCTTTCGCAGGTACCTCGCCTTGTAAAGTGTTAGTCTTTTATTAACGAACTGGCTGAAATTAACTCTTCGGATTTTATGAAGAAAGATGCAAGAGTTGTTCGGTTCAAGTCATTGGTCTTTTATTCTTAGATGATAAACTCGTCCCGTCGAGTTAAATTATCTAATCGTCCACTGTAGTTTGCTCACGATTACTGACGCATTAGGAGCAATGATCGTTATGCGATTTTTGAATTTAACCACAATTAGAGCATCACTCTTTATATGGTCAATTAGAATCTCGAATATTCTAATACACTCGCTCAGTCGTCACGTGCATCTACGACAATTATTGTAAATCCAGGCCTGGTCGCATTTCTGCGTACGTCCTGGATGCCATCGACGTTCAATAGTTAAAATGAGTATTCGATATTTAAACGATTGGCCGTTAAAAGAGGAAAATAAAAAATAATTCGATATGAAAATAAAATAACGTTACATATATTACACCGAGAAAATGTATGACAAAGAAGTAGCAACGATATTTATGAATATTACAACCATTAAGTGCAGTCATGCTTATATGATTTATCAAATTCGGACATAACAAAAGATCAATAAAAGATTCTCGACTATTCCAGAAATAATTATAATATTATTGTTCGTTTATCTAAACATAAACCTTGAACACGATTTTTCTCAGTGAACTTTTCTCATAGTTACTCACTAGTTTACTCGGCCGTTACCTCTTTTGTTATTCTCACGGTTGCTGCCGAGTGCACTTGATCAATTGTTTTGTTTTTTATTTTCTCGTTCACTCACTCCTTCGTTAAACGATAAGGGCGGTGGACTCGGTTTTTCCTCGCCGAGCGTATTGGTTCTTAACCCTGCACGCCAAGTTTTCGAGTTTGGCTTGGTCTTTAATAATTTACGCACGCTAAATTTTTGGCTTGGCTTGTGTGATTTCTGTTAGTTTTTTAAAATTTTAGATTTCAAATTTTAAAAATTTCCTTGTAGCTTTTAATTTTTGGGTTTTTTTTGAATTCGAATTTTTGGGATTTAATACTTGGCGTCCTTTTGCTTCCTCATAAAGGAAGCTTTGTTTTTGCGAAAAACATTTTTTTCGTAATTTTTATGTTAGTAAGGTTAATGTCCCAATACCCGACCATCTAAGAGGCGACGAAAAAGTTAACTTGTATTTTGCGTTCAGAAATAAACTATTTTCTATAACATCTATGACTATTGGAAAGCTTGAAGTCTCTAGTTTCCAAAACACAGGGTGTGGTTGTTGCTATAATTAGTTATTTATTCATAATAACCGAAAATACTGAAAAATGTAAATGTACCAGTACCTGGCCACCCGTTTTCCTATATGACCCAATATCCGACCACACATTATGATCCTATAAACGACCAATTATCGCTATGGTGGGGGGAAGGGACGGGGTGAATTGAGAAAAATGCGTCGCTACTCGGAGAATCTGTCACCCAAATTTTGAGGTTATGCACGAATAATATACATGTCAGCAGATGTCCGGTTACTGGGACTGATCATAGTCGTGAGCAAGTACCGATATCTGGATGCATGGTCGGTTATCGGTACAAGATACATTTCGTATGTACCAATAACCGGACATGAAAATTAAGTACTCAAAACGCATTTTTGGCTAATTGAGACAACATGATTAAATTAGTGCTATCTTTCCGAATAAAAACAGTTAAGGCTCAGTTCGAAAACAATAAAAACCACTTCGAAATAGTTTCAATAAGATATCGCGATTCCCTAGTACTTCAGCTTAGATAATGGCTTCCGTGCTGTCATATTTATCCAAAATTAAATTACAGACGATTCTTGAACTATTAAAAGTAGTGTCGTATACGTCGATTATGAATCCTGGATATTGAATCAATTCACAGTTTAAGATTTCTCTTAAGTGAACGCTTAACTTGCTGATATATTGATTCAAGTGGTCGGGTACTGGGACGTGGTCGGGTATTGGGACGTGGTCGGGTATTGGGATATTTACCTTATGTTCAAAATGTCCCAAAATGTCCAGAAATCACATTTAGAAAAAATGTCCGGACGTGTGTGTGTGTGTGTGTGTGTGTGTGCGTGCGTGCGTGCGTGTGTGTACGCTTTATGCTTTCCTTAAAATGAATATATCTGGAGAACGCTTTGGCAGATCGACTCGAAATTTGGTATATAAGTAGACTACGTATGTCCCTGTTCTAAGCGCAATTTTTTTTGAAATTGCAAAATAATTGTCTATTTGACTGGATTTCGTATTTTCTGTAAATTGCTTATTAGTCGTCTAACTTTCGTAATTTTGCTATTACCACCCTGAAATTTTATGTGCAGATATACTTTATAATAAGGACGGTTGGGATTGAATTTGGGAAAAATCGCTCAAGAGGTTCGGTTAAAAAAAAAATTATTTTTTTTCAAAAAATTTGTAAGTTCTCTAACTTTTGTAATTTTGCATTTATCGAGCTGATTTTTTTTGTGACGATACACTTAATGACAATGAAAAATAATACCGAATTTCATAAAAATCGCCCGAGGGGTTTGGTAAAAATTTTTTTTTAAAATTTCTATCAAAATTTTGTTAACGCTCCAACATCCGCATTTATAGAACTATCGAGCTAAAACTTTTTGCACGAATACACTAGATGATAAGAATGGTTAGGGTTGAATTTTGTGAAAAACGCTCAAGATGTTCGTTCGCAAAATTTTTTTGAAATTTTCGAAAAATACTTCATAACACTAAGTTTCCTAATTTAGCAGCTATCGAGTTCACTTCTCTAGCACCAATACACTGGACGACAAAAGCAATTAATAATGTAATTGAACGGAATCGCTAAAAAATCATGCAAATTAGAAATTTGCACATAGCTTCTTCATTTGTTTCCGTCGTTCGTGAAGCTTCCTTTATGAGGAAGCCATGATAATAAACATACATATCATAAAGGTGGTCAAGTAGATCCTCATAAAGGAGGGTTGACGAACGATGGAAAAAAATGAGGAAGCTATATGCAAATTTCTAATTTGCATGATTTTTTTACTTCTCAGAAGTATTTTGTGATTGATTTCGCTCCTTTTTGAAACTTTATTGATGCTATATATACCCAGATATATGGATATCATTATCCGTAAATACATACATATAGCACATCTACGAATACATAGCATAAAATCAAAGTTACATTTTGGAAGTCTAAATTTCAAGTTACATTTTGATATAACCTGAAGCTTGATTTAGTTTTTGATCTATTAGCTATATCTGATGCTATATATTCATAGATATGCTATTCATATATATAGACATAGATAATCTACATATATGGAAAATCCTATTTATAATGCTATATATACAGATATGCTGCATATATGTAGATAATGCTATATTTAAAGGAATCGAATCTCGAAGGACCATCCTAATATTAATTGAGACCTGAAATACATATATGAATATAAACAAATTTCGAATCTTGAATAATCACTACCCTAATATATATCATATAATACGTATATATATGAATATTTGAAGAAATTGAATCTCGAGGGACTACCTTAATATTAATTGAGACCTGAAATAACGACCTCTCGAATATACATCTCATAAATACATATATATATGAATATAAAGAACATTCGAATCTTACATGACCACCCTGATATAAATCGAGACCTGAAATACATATATAAATATAATCAAATTTCGAATCTCGAATAATCACTACCCTAATATATATCATATAATACGTATATATATGAATATTTGAAGAAATTGAATCTCGAAGGACTACCCTAATATTAATTGAGACCTGAAATAACGACCACTCTAATATATATCTTATAAATACATGTATATAAATAATGAAGAAAATTCGAATCCCGAATGACCACCCAAATGTAAGTTAATGTCTAAAATAACGACCACCACTAATATACATCGTATAAACACTCGCACACTCTCGTACACACTTTCACACACTTATGGTACGTACTGAGAGGTACGCTTCAAGAATAATAATATTTAATATAGATTGAAATGCTTGTGCTTAGTTTGATATTTAGCATTTATTAGTAGTTTGGGTGCCTCTACACCGTCCCATACGGGCCCGGCCACTGCTGAAAAGGGTGAGGGTTTCGTCAATAATTACGTAGTCTAGTTAGAATGCATCATATAAAATAGGATTTATTATACCGTGTTACCACGGGTGACACGATATCTCAAAGTATGCCAGGAGGGCGAGCGGGGATCCGCGCGCAATGCAAACATGTACATATGAGAGAGAGAGAGAGCTGGCGCTCACAATACTTGCGGCGTCTCTCGAATAGAAAGACTGACTTACGTTTGGCTGGAGCTCCAGACTATCGCACGCTACCTGTATGTGTGTGGGTGCGTGTGAGTGTGTGAGTCCCGCGTGAACAAGGCGAGGATCTCGGTCCTCTCTGTGAGCTTCGTTCTTACGACTACACTTAAGAGGAGGCTAAATACCATTTTTATTCAATTCCTACATTATCGACGTCTCATCGTCGCCCAGTCTTTCTCCGAAATGCAGTAAAAGTTTAATAGTTTACGTTTTTCAATTACAGTTTCTTGGTGGTAAATGAATCTGTAAATTTTTCTTTTGTTTTTCGAAAATTTTTTAGTGAGACTCCATTCCTGTCATTGTTCAGATGATGTTGTAAAAATTTTATTCAATTCCATCTATTTGTGTAAGAGCAAGTTTGGATGGCAATTTCGAGGTGTTAGTTTCTATATTTAGCCTCCTCTTAAAAGTCCATACACTTAACTGTCAATACTCTTAACAGTCTATACGCGCACTAGAGTCCCTATACAGCGAGGGCGAAGATGTATAGTCCGCACACCCACTATCATGGCCGAAAGTCGGGTGGTCCATGCTACCCCACAAGGTCGTGAGGAAATATACGCATGTATATATTTATCCGTGCACTCGCGAACCAATCAGTCGGTATTTGGATACCGAGTATTCCGTAGCACCGATGACCACGCGTACTGTCTTTTGTGGCGATCGACGAATGGTTTTTGCATCCGATTTACGTGTCGATCGCCCGTAGTTCACTCGCGATGTTTTATGCAAACTTGCAATTTATTAATATCGTTGTTGTTGATATTCCATGTTGTTGAGTACAACTGTAATCGTTTAGAATTCGTTGCTGGTTATTTTAAATGTTGGTTATAGTTTCCTCTCGATAACGAGGGATTTTTAATGATAATGTTTGTTGGTTGGTTTTGAGCCATGATTGCGAGATTATGGGCGCGAAGGGTGAGTTATTACGTGGCTTGGTTAACTCATTATTACTATGACCCTAGAGTCATAGGCACGATCTTTAAATGTATACTTTTGGTGACGACCCGAGACTTATGCGTCTACGCGAGCACCCCTGTATAACGCCCCAAGATGGCACACGAGCGGCGTATGCATCTTACGGTGGCGCGGGAATTACGCCGCAGCGACGGGCTGAAGGCCGGAGTATTCTCCCTGATTTACCTGACGGTGGGTAGCAGGGTACTAACTCGACTTGACAACGTTCCTCAGAACGTTGGCGAGTCGAACGAGAATTTCTGCAATTCGGCTGTTTCGAAAACGGCGCGTGCATGCCCTTGGTGACCATGCAGGAGCTCGCTCAAGGTAGCCGAAAGGTGCCACTGACCGAAAAGTTGCTGATTGCGATTTGCGACACATATGGTGATCGCGACGCATGATTCTCTGGAATCCGCTGACGAGAGCGCTTGAGCGTGGGATCAAGAGTCCACGTCCGTTCTCGCCCGAAGTAATGACGATAATAAATTTAGAGCATTTATTATCGTCATTAAATTTATAAAATTTTAGCGAAAAGTGGGACGTGACATTTACACACACACATACACATACACTCCTTTATATATAGAGATAAAATATAATATGTATTGTGACGTAACATTTTGTTCATCACACATGCGCGAGACTGCGGTGCATCGGGTCGGGCTTACGACCCTGGGACGACGCGTGTTCGCGTTCGGGAGTCGTCTTTTATCGTTTTTATCGTTTTTTATCGTTGGCTGTCGCGCCGTGATCGGCTTCATTTTGTTAGGTACTCGGAAAATTGATCATTTCCCGAGAATTTTGGTTATTTGGGTTTTAGTTAATTTAAGGTGGCTGTCTTCGAAGTTTTCTCGATTCAGCAGGCGCGTGCCGAACATCACCACGCTTGGATTCTGGATGCCGGGGAGCGAGCTGGAAAATGGGCCGTTATATTACAGTGTCACCCTCCTCCCCACGACTTCCCAGCCTGGCGCTGGACCAGCCTGCTGTAGTCCGGGTTGTCGCGGTACGGGTTCAACCGTCGTCTCGTTTTGGTTGGGGTTATGGGCCTGCGCCAAGCGTGAGGATTTAATGGTGTCGTCGCATGTGTTGTATCCCAGATACCTCGATTTCGGAATATTATGAATATTCCAAATCGCGACGCGTGTGCCCCACATATGGCAACTGTTGTCATTACATCATGTGGCACACGCGTTCGAACTCGAGCAAGTGTAATTATGCTGAATAGTAATTATGCAAGCGAGCCATCGCCGGTCTCTCAGCCGGGCACTGTCGAGTCAGCATATTTACAAAATTGAGCGAATCTCGTGATTCTTATTATCTTAACCGAATTACGACTAAAAATATCAAACATCTTCCTTTAAGAAATAATCGATAAATAATAAATAAGATAACAAAAGAAATGCTGATGCGACCGCTCTCGCTCCTGTATATAACGGAGCAGAGAGCTAACACAAATCAGTTCAATTTGAAAACCAACCCGTAACGATTGGTCCTTCGAGACGAGCACAATGCGTCTCTGTGAATACTATTAATTACTACCACTTGTATTTTCTATTTCTACGATAATAAATTATTCTTTTATACGACTACCTTTGGGTCGACTCATTTGGGTCCTAACCCTTAATCTGGTAAGATCCCGATCAAAATAACGGAGTCATCTCAAACTCTCGCCATTCAGAGTAGCTACCTGAATTTTGGCGATACAACACATGGTTGTCGTTCGCACGGGCCGAGTCGGTGGCCACCGCCACCCACGGGCAGAACGTCACCCTTGCCTGGATCACGTACCGGGTCCTTTGGGGAAGGCAACACGGGTGCAGCGCTAATCACTGCCGGGAGAGCGACGAACGAGCGGCCAGAAGTGCGATCATTGGCAGGGGGATCGAGCACACGCTACTCACGTTTCGAGCCATTGGCCATGGCTTGTCACTTAACTCGGGAGTCCTGCGCGTACGCAGGAAGTATCCGTCAACCGAGGAAGTAGGCGTTACCCCCGCGTGGCGCCGAGATTGACGAGTTATGCCGAAAATCAGCGAAGACGTCTCGTCACCGCCAAAGGGCTGAAGACAGAGGAGCCATCGACCTACGCGAGCGCGCATAGATTTTGGATCGTCACTTGCTCCCCGGAGATTCTCGAGTGTGACACGCGTTGCGAATATTTCTATCATTCCGAAGTTCTTTTACTACATTCAGTGCCCATCTTTTTCGTCGGCAGAGATTCGGTGAGCCCATCCCACCATTACTTCGTCATGACGATAATTCTTTCCGTAAAATTGGCCGTGTGGCTTTTACTTTCGGTTATCTGGACGTGTGGCCGTCCTTTATCGTTAATTTGGCTGTGTTGCCGTATTTTGTTCATTTCGGGTGTCGATTATAATCAATTTAGTCTGTATATTGTGTTGCGGAAGGAATTATCGTCGCATTATTGTTCGCTCAGCCGTATCGTAGCTTTTTCTGTTCATTCCAGATGATTAATATCACCGATTTCTTCGCGCCCGGTTATTTAGTTCATTATTTTATTATTGGGGTGATTACCGTTACTATCGTTATTATTATATCGCGATGGTGGGTTCAGATTGGGAAGTCTTGCGTTTCGCCGGTATCGCGTGAGTTTCGTTATCGTTAATTGAGGTCTGGCGATCTGCCCGTTTGGTCGGTCTTTTGATCGAGTTTGGCTGGGAAATTTTGTGACGGCCCTCGTGATCGTAGTTATCGTGTGCGCTTGAGACGGTCCTCGCGATCGTGGTTGTCGTAAGATTTTCTTGAGATGGTCCTCGAGATCGAGGTTGCCGCGTAAGATTCGCCAAACCGAAATAATTTTCGTGTCTTATCCCGTGCTATTGTAGTCTCGATGGACTCGTGCGGCACCGCGTGCGTTTGCGTTAATTAATTTGGACTATTCATCGTTTGTTAATTAATTTGGACTATTTATCGTTCGTTAATTAATTTGGACTATTTATCGTTTGTTAATTAATTTGGACTACTTATCGTTTGTTAATTAATTTGGACTATTGATTAGTTGTGAAATTTTTTTTGCTCGTTCGACTCGATATCGCGTTTCGAAAATTATCGTATTTCGTACGGTGGCCCGTTCGGTTAATTTCAGTTTATCTTGTTACTGCGTTTTCTTTGTCTGGCTTGTGAGCCGTTATTTTGTATCTTTGTTTGCGCACGAATTGTACTCGACGATCTCCTGTACGTCCCCGTAATTCAAACGGTGGATCCCGAGATTAAAAATTTAACATTTTACCAAATTCTCGTATCGTCGATATTTTTATTCATCCAAGATCCCGCCCCTCTACCAGAAATAAGTTGTAGTTTGGCCGACTAGCCAGGGTCTTATTTGCCTAGCGCGGTTCTTTAGCTTTCTTAATTCGCCGGCGAAGGGGAAAAATAAATATCGGCTCTCGGGTCGATGGTGGACGGCGTTACACGTCGTTCACCTAGCGCCCAGCCTTCGCGTCATTCGGGGAAAATTTAAGGGATTAATCTTGTGGGAAATTCAGTTGGGGTTAAATTCGGCTATCGTATCGTGGAACTCACGTTGGCGTGCTCAAGTGACGAGAAGGTGAAATTTCTCGTTACAGTATACATATAAATATTTAAAGAAATCGAATCTCGACGGACCACCCTAATATTAATTGAGACCTGAAATAATGACCACTCTAATATACATCTTATAAATACATATATATGAATATTCAAAAAAATTCGAATCTCGAATGGCCACCCTCATATAAACTCAGACCCGAAATAACGATTATCCTAATGTATATCTTGAATTTGAATCTCGAATAATGACTACATCAATATATATCATAATATACGTATATAAAATATCTGAAGAAATTAAATCTTAAATGACCACCCCAATAGAAGTTGAGACCTGAAATAGCGGCCACCCCAATACATATCGTATAAATACATCTATGAGTAAAAACAAAATTCGAATCTCAAATAATCATCACCCCAATATGAATCATATAATACGTATACATAGAAATATTTAAAGAAATCGAATCTCGAAGGACCACCCTAGTGTATATCGCTAAATATGATTCTCATAGCTATAGATATACCTCCCGTGTATAAGCGTTTCACAAATTTGGCCAATCAGGTGACGAAGAAATGTTGAAGAATTTTCACGATGATAGAATTGTTGCAAAATTCACCTGATATCATCATATCTCAGCATTATGTGGACGGATCAACATAAAAAAGATATCAATGGAAGGCTCATTTTGTTTAAGATTACCATTGTTCGTAGAACTTGAAAAAGTTGTCGTGTTTTCTAGTAATATTGGATTGAAATTCAAATCGAGTTCGGCGGGAGGCATATTCGCGTATACAAGAGTGCGCGGCGTTCTTGACTGAAATGCTCTGTTTTTTTAAATACTTGGCATGGAGACGCTACCGCGTCTCTTAATAAATATGTATATTAATATTTGAAGACATTAAATGGCTTACGACCACCCAAATGTAAGTTAGGACCTGAAATAACGATTATCCTAATATACATCGTATAAGTACATAAAAAAAATTTGAAGAAAATTCGAATCTCAAACAATGACCACCCTAATATAAATTGAGACCCGAAATAGTGGTCACTTTAATATACATCTTATAAATCCAAATATATAAATAATAAAGAATATTCAAATCTCGAATGATCACCCTAATATAAATTCAGACTCAAAATAACGACTACCCTAATGTGTATCTTAATAAATATGTATATAAATATTTAAAGCATCGAATCTTGAATATACATCGTAATATACATCGTATACTCGCACGCACTTGCACACATGTAATGTAAAGACCCAGCCGCCGAAACGACTGAATCCATGCTAACTCGCCTTTACAGGCACACGCTGCGCACTTGCACACAATCGCTCACACACACTCTTTTATATATAACGATATAACGGCCACCCTAATATACATCGTATAAATACTCGCACACGCTCGCACACTCCCGCGCACACTTGCACACAGACGCACACACACTCTTCTATCTATAAATATAGATTAAATATAGATAAGACATATATTCGCCGTGCACGATGCTCATAGCTAGCTAGATATATTTTCGCCGTGCATGACGTCAGCGGCCGAAATGTGATTCTCATAGCTATAGATATACATCCCGTGTTTCTAAAATCTGGCCAATCAGGTGACGAAGAAATGCTGAAGAATTTTCACGATGATAGAATTCGAGAAAAATTCACCCGATATCATCATGATGTGGACGGATCAACATAAGAATGGTATCGATGGAAAGCTAATTTCTTTTTGAACTGACCATAGTTTGTAAATGTTTAAAAAGTTGTCGTATTTTTAGTAATATCGAATTAAAATGTAAAAGGGGTGAGGTCCGAGGCATATTCGCGTATATAAGAGTGCGTGAAAGTCTCGACTGGGATTCTCTCAGTTTTTTTTAAATACTCGGCGTCGAAATGCTGCCGTCTCTCTTAATATATAATGCTATATATGCAGATATCCTGTGTTGTATCGCCGAAATTCAGTTCGATACTCTGAATAGCGAGAGTTTGAGATTACTCCGTTATTTTGATAGGGATCTTACCAGATTAAGGGTTAGAACCTAAATGAGTCGAACCAAAGGTAGCCGTATAAAAGAATAATTTATTATCGTAGAAATAGAAAATACAAGTGGCAGTAATTAATAGTATTCACAGAGACGCATTGCGCTCGTCTCGAAGGACCAATCGTTACGGGTTGGTTTTCAAATTAAACTGATTTGTGTTAGCTCTCTAGAGTAGAAATAGAAAATACAAGTGGTAATAATTAATAGAGGCGCGTTGCGCGCGCCTCGTCGGACCAGTCGTGCAGGTTGGTACTTTGAGTCGTAACTGTCTTGTGTCTGCTCTTGGGTCCGTTATATATGGGAAAGAGCGCAAACGCGTCAGCAATTCCTCGTTATCATATTATTGATTTAACAATAATTTCTTAGTACAAGATATTAGTATTTATATTCGTTATTCGGTTAAGATAATATGAATTACGAGATTTTCGTAGTTAGTGATTGGCCGAGAGGCCGATGATGCGTCGCTTGCGTAATTGCTGACCTACACAATTGCACCTGCTTGAGTTCGAACGCGCGTGTATTATTATGAAATGACAACAATTGCTAAATCTGGGACACGTGCGTATCGCGGTTTGGAATATTCTTAATATTCCGAAATCGAGGTATCTGGGGTACAACACCTGCATATATGTAGATAATACTATATTTAAAGGAATCGAATCTCTAAGGAACACCCTAATATTAATTGAGACCTGAAATAACGATCACTTAAATATACATCTTACAGATACATATCTATCAATATAAAGAATATGCGAATCTCAAATGACCACCTTAATATAAATTGAGAACTGAAATAGCGGCTACTCTAATATACGTCGTATAAATACATATATAAATATAAACAAATTTCGAATCTCGAACAATTACCACCTCAATCTATATCATGTAATCCGTATACATATAAATATTTAAAGAAATTTAATCTCGAAGGACCATATTAATTGAGACCTGAAATAACGACCACTCTAATATACATCTTATAAATAAATATATATAAATAATAAAGAAAATTCGAATCTCGAACAACGACCACTCTAATGTAATCGCAAACCTAAAATAACGACCACTTTAATCTATATCGTATAAATACGTATGTGAATATTTAAAAAAATCGAATCTCAAATGACTACCCTAATATAAATTGAGACCTGAAATAGCGACCACTTCAATAAACATCTTGTAAATACATATATATAAATAACAAACCAAATTCGAATCGCGAAGGACCACCCAATTGTAAGTTGATACCTGAAATAACGACCACTTCAATCTATATCATCTAAATACGTATATGAATATTGAAAAAAATAAAATCTCGAATAATCACCACCCTAATATATATCATATAATACGTATTCATATAAATATTTAAAGAAATCGAATCTCGAAGGACCACCCTAATATTAATTGAGACGTGAAATAACGACCACTCTAATATACATCTTACAAATACATATATATAAATAATAAAGAAAATTCGAATCTCGAATGACTACCCTAATATAAATTTCGACCTGAAATAACGACCACTGTAATATACATCTTATGTAAATACACTGTACATATGAGACATTCCAGCTATAACCGAGCGGCCATTGCATCGACATTTTCTTTTCGGGACGCCGATTTTTTTTCAGTTACTTTTCGACAAAAAAAAGTATACGTATGTGTAAAAAAAAACTTTTTTTTTGCTTCCGTTTTAACACGTTTCAAAGTACAATTTTAACTTTTTCGACAAGTGTATCCTTCGATTTTTTTCAAATGAATTGACAAAAAAGTACATATAAAACGACATCTTTTGATCGCTATCCCATCATGGAGAAATCGTTTTTCGATGTTTTCTATGCATTTTTCGATTTTTTCTATGTGTATGAAATTTTAAAAAATGTGTTCGTATTCCTTTGTTATTTATTGAAATGTGTTTTTATTCTTTTTTTTACGAATCAAAACACATTTTTTAAAGTGTCTACACATAGAAAAAATCGAAAAATGATTTCTGATTCGTAAAAAAGGAGTTTCATACACATAGAAAAAATCGAAAAACGATTTCTCCATGATGGGATAGCGATCGAAAGATGCGGTTTTAATTGACTTTTTTGTCAAATTATTTGATAAAAATCGGAGGATACTCTTGTCGAAAAAATAAAAATTTTACTTTGAAAGGTGTTGAAACGGAAGAGGATGAAAAATAATTTTTTTTGAGAAATACGTACACTTTTTTCAGTTGATTTTCGACAAAAAAACATACGTATTTCTCGAAAAAAAAAATATTTTCCATTCGCCTCCGTTTTAGCACCTTTCAAAGTACAATTGTTTTTTTCTACAAGAGTGTATCCTCCGATTTTTTTCAAATAATTTGACAAAAAAGTACGTTTGAAACCACATCTTTTGATCGCTATTCCATCATGGAGAAATCTTTTTTCGATTTTTTCTATGTGTAGACACTTTAAAAAATGTGTTTTGATTCGTGAAAAAAGAATAAAGACACATTTTAATAAATAGCAGAGGAATACGAACACATTTTTTAAAGTTTCATACACATAGAAAAAATCGAAAAATGCATAGAAAAAATCGAAAAACGATTTCTCCATGATGAGATAGCGATCAAAAGATGCGGTTTTACATGTACTTTTTTGTCATTTTTTTTGGAAAAATCGAAGGATACACTCTTGTCGAAAAAGTTAAAATTGTACTTTGAAACGTGTTAAAAAAGAAGAGAAAAATTATTTTTTTTGAGCCATACGTATACTTTTTTTTTGTCGACAAGTAACTGAAAAGAAATCGGCATCCCGAAAAAAAAATGTCGATGCAATGGCCGCTCGGTTATAGCTGGAATGCCTAAAGGAAATTCAAATCTCGATTGAACACCCTAATATAAATTCAGATCCAAAATAACGACCACCCTAATGTGTATCTTAATAAAAATGTATATAAATATTTAAAGCATCAATTCTCGAATGACCACCCAAATGTAAGTTGATACCTGAAATAACGACCACCCTAATATACATACATCGTATAAATACTCGCACACACTTGCACACAATCGCTCACACACACATAAACTTTTTATATATAAAGAAATAACGACCACCCCAATATACATCCTATAAATACTCGCACACGCTCGCACACACTTGCACACAGTCTCACACACCCTCTTTTGTCTATAAATATAGATAAAATATATATTCACCGTGCACGACGCTCATAGCTAGCTAGATGTATTTTCGCCGTGCATGACGTCAGCGGCCTAAATATGATTCTCATAGCTATAGATATACATCCCGTGTATAAGCGTTTCAAAAATCTGGCCAATCAGGTGACGAAGAAATGTTAAAGAATTTTCACGATGATAGAATTCGAGAAAAATTCACCCGATATCATCATATCTCAGCATTATGTGGACGGATCAACATAAAAATGGTATCAATGGAAAGCTAATTTTTTTTTAAGATCACCATAGTTTGTAATTGTTAAAAAAGTTGTCGTGGTTTTAGTAATATCGAATTGAAATGTAAAAGGAGCGTAGTCCGAGGCATATTCGCGTATATAAGAGTGCGCGGCAGTCTCGACTGAGACTCTAAGTTTTTTTAATTACTTGGCGTCGAGAGGCTGCCGTGCCTCTTGATGTAATATATATCGGGCATTCCAAGTGAAATCGTGGGGTCATTTCCCTCGGGTCATCAGATCCTTGCATCACTTTCTTTTCGCATTGATTCCACTTAAAAAACAGATTCATTTTTTTAAAGATTTTTCTCGCCACTCCTGCACCTGGCGCAATGATCTTTTTTGTGTAAAAAAGGGATAACTGAAAAAACACCATTTTTAAAATTCTGCAATTTTTTCCACAGATTCTGGGTGAAAAATGAGTAATATCTATCATGATTATAAAGTGGGCTGCGGGTACCTCATATTTTTTTAAAATAATTTTCTTTCTTTCAGTTTCTAAAATAAAATAAAAACAAGCACGCTTCGCGTACTCGTTGGGGGATTTGCCCCCCCCCCCCCGCGCTTTGCGTGCCGTTGTCGTCGCGCTTCGCGCTCCGTATTTTTGATCATTGTCTTGATTTATTCCGTTGTGATCGAATATATTTTGAATGTTGGGTAACATGTCCCTTGGGGAAGTTTTAATAGGCACTCACACCGTAATTCAAACTCTTTGATTCATTGTGAACATCGATTAATTATTCTGATAAATTATATTAATCGTTATTAATAACAGATTTGAATATAATCAAAATATTATTCGATATAAAAGTACAGTGAATCTCCCATGACTTGATCGCGCTCATAACTTAGCAGCACGCTTCCATAACTTGACGATCCTGATCGCGCTTTCTTCCCACTCCAAACTTAGACAGGGCAACATAACCTGAACTGTCAAATTTTGCTTGTACATTACGTACGACAATTAAGTGTTACGATTAGTCTTTTTCTTGAAAAAACGGGAATTTTTATTTTCCAGAAAGAACAGAATTTCTATTTTTAGTAGAACGTTCGTATGTATACACTATACATGTATATGAGTCATTCCATGTCAATTCAACGACGTTTTGTCGGTAGACCCCCTTTGATTTTTTATTATTGTATAATATGTTATTACACATGCAAAAAGAAGTGTCCATGTACATTCTTAGCTCTCTATCTTAAACCATACCGAAGTTATTGATTTTTGGAAAAATGTTCTTAAAACCCTGACTGTTTCTCTACCCACGTTTTGGGTAATCTACCTATGTAGGTTGGAAATGGAAAAATTCCAACCCGAGAACGCTAGGTAGACTACCCACAAAACCGAAGTTCTTGGATCTTATGGGTAGTCTACCTAGCGCTCGTTGGTTGGAATTTTTTCATTTCCAACTCACCGAATGAGTAGCGAAATAGTCAGGGAATAATCATAACTTCCTCAATAACCACGATATTCTAATTTGCTAGGAGAGGTCATTTTTGTTTGTTTTTCAATGTACTCTTTGAAAAAAATATCAAAAATTAAGAATTTTTTTTGTCTTTATGGCTGTTTTAAGCTAAAAAAATTGGATTTCCTTTGAATGGGACGTCTTCAAATTTTTTCAAGAAAATTTTTAAAATTCTACGTAAAAAAAGGAAATTTTTTAGATTTTACCGAAGATGGGATTCAAATAACTTCTCATAGTAAAAAATCGTTTTGCACTTTATTCAATTTCTTTACATAAAAATTGTAATTTTTAATGTTGATATAATTTACAAAGGAACTATCGTAGTCATAGAAGAAAAAAAGATCAACATTACGAAGAAAAAAAATCGATATTTTTTTAATAAGAAGTTATTTGAATCCCATTTTCAGTAAAATCTTAAAAATTTTGTTAAAATTAACTTAAAAACAGCCAAAAAGACATTAACATTTTTTTTTCCATATTTTTGTCGACGATTGTAATAGCGAGAATTGAGTAGATTTGATCATGTGTGTGGCGCAGCGCGTGGCAGTGAGATAGCATAGGCTGCATTCGTCTTGAACACGGTCGTCCATACAGGTCTGAAAACTCGGTTAAATTTCGAGGGTGGGGGTACCTGGCTTATCGAAGCGCGAGAATAGTTCGTAATTCCGTCACTACTCGTCTCTGCGATCTATGCGCTTTCTGGGTATTCTCAAGCTTAACCTCAAAACGTGAGACAGAGAGGACAGAGATTGAAAAGCTATAGCGCTGTCTCTATCTCACTTCTCCCACCCATCGTCAGCGCGCCAGAGTTTAGATCGCAGCGTTCACAGCAGGGATGGGCGGACTCGAATCAAAAAGTATTTAAATACATGCTTTAAATGATAAATCATTTTTGACTCGTGATTTAAACGGGCTCGGAGTATCAAGTACTTTCGGACTTGTGATTTAAACGGGCTTGGAGTATCAAGCCTTTTTTGACTTGGGATTTAAACGGGCTTGGAGTATCAAGTCTTTTTTGATTGGTGATTTGAACGGGCTCGGAGTATCAAGTACTTTTGGACTTGTGATTTAAACGGGCTTGGAGTATCAAGCCTTTTTTGACTTGGGATTTAAACGGGCTCGGAGTATCAAGTCTTTTTTGATTCGTGATTTGAACGGGCTCGGAGTATCAAGTACTTTTGGACCTGTGATTTAAACGGGCTTGGAGTATCAAGCCTTTTTTGATGTGGGATTTAAGCGGGCTCGGAGTATCAAGTCTTTTTTGATTCGTGATTTGAACGGGCTCGGAGTATCAAGTACTTTTTTACTCGTCACTCCTTTCGATTAAGAGTGACAAATTCTTTTTAATTCTGAGTATATTCAAGCTTTAAATTCATTTTAATTCCTTTTTTAATCGAATTAAACGACGAAATTCATATTAATTCCTGAATATTTTTTAATTGTACCATGGTCAAATCGATCCCGGTACAACAAATTATAACTCCGCATACGGAGAATAATAATAAGTGACAAATAAATAAATAAATAAATAAATAAATAAATAAATAAATAAATAAATAATTAATTTTTTTTTTTTTTTTTTTTTTTTTTTTTTTTTTTTTTTAATACGGGCCCGTATGCTCGCGCGTAGACTCAACCAAACCAAATCCGGATTTGGTTTGGTTGAGTCTACGCGCGAGCATACTGGCCCGTATGAAAAAAAAAAAAAAAAAAAAAAAAAAAAAAAAAAAATTATTTATTTATTTATTTATTTATTTATTTATTTATTTATTTATTTATTTATTTATTTATTTATTTATTTGTCACTAATTATTATTCTCCGTATGCGGAGTTATAATTTGTTGTACCGGGATCGATTTGACCATGGTACAATTAAAAAATATTCAGGAATTAATATGAATTTCGTCGTTTGCTTCGATTAAAAAAGGAATTAAAATGAATTTAAAGCTTAAATATACTCAGAATTAAAAAGAATTTGTCACTCTTAATCGAAAGGAGTGACGAGTAAAAAAGTACTTGATACTCCGAGCCCGTTCAAATCACGAATCAAAAAAGACTTGATACTCCGAGCCCGTTTAAATCCCACATCAAAAAAGGCTTGATACTCCAAGCCCGTTTAAATCACAAGTCCAAAAGTACTTGATACTCCGAGCCCGTTCAAATCACGAATCAAAAAAGACTTGATACTCCGAGCCCGTTTAAATCCCAAGTCAAAAAAGGCTTGATACTCCAAGCCCGTTTAAATCACAAGTCCAAAAGTACTTGATACTCCGAGCCCGTTCAAATCACCAATCAAAAAAGACTTGATACTCCGAGCCCGTTTAAATCCCAAGTCAAAAAAGGCTTGATACTCCAAGCCCGTTTAAATCACAAGTCCGAAAGTACTTGATACTCCGAGCCCGTTTAAATCACGAGTCAAAAATGATTTATCACTTATTTTTTTTTCAAGTTCTTTATGCCCATCCCTGGTTCACAGTGACAAATATATGAACTACACGTCTGGCATCAATAAGCTAGGTAACCCCACCACGGGAGTTTCCAGATCTGTATGTACGACCGTGGTCTTGAACGTTTTGAGTGCTGTGAGCGATATCCAGTAGCATTTTATATGCCGATGTATGGGCGAATTCTGTCACGGGCGCACTGCGCTTGAGCGCTGCATAATCGAGCGTACCTATTGGTCAAATTGAATTTCGCGCGCCACAATGCCACGCCCGAAATTCATTTTGACCAATGGGAACGCCAGATTATGCAGCGCTCAAGCGCAGTCCGCCCATTTCAGAATTCCCCCATACGTGCTGTAAGCGTGTAAATAAAGCCGGAGACACAATGACAAAAATAGGAAATAAGGAATAAGATCAGCCATCCGATTGGCGTAGTTTCTCTAAAGTGCGTGGCGATTGGCTGATTCTTATTCCTTATTTCTTATGCTTGTAATTGTGTCTCGAACTTAAGCGTTCAAGATAATGCAGCCAACATTTGCTTTCATTTATTGATGATTTTTATCTGTCATCCCAATCATGGCCGTTTTATTGTTTACTTAAATTATAATGTTGAAAAATATGACATATGATTTTTTTAAGTGACAGTTTGTGCAATTCGATCGAGTGTAGTGTGGTGTATTGTGTGGGGATGTTTTTTTTTTCATTAAGAAAATTGTGTATTTCAGGAACATAAGGTTATGTTTCATATAATTTTTTTCTTTGCATAAAAGTAATAATAATATTTGAAAAAAAAATTTAAATAAATAGAAGTGTACTAATTATCAATCATTATATTTTAAAGAAAAATACCATTTTATCAAATAGTAAGAAATGTCTAAGATTTTTGTCCAATCAGTGTTTTTTTTCGCCAAACTTTTTAACGTTTGGCGAAAACTTTAAAAAGTTACAAATTAATAAAACAAAAATATTAAAAATTTGACGTTCAAATTGTTTAAATCATTTTAAACTCTTGAAATAGTTTGAATGTATTAAAATGAAAGTACATGGTGAAAATTGAAAAAATTCGTCCACGCGTCTTCGTGCAATGAGTGAAAAACTTAGAAAAAAGTTATTTTTGTTAAAACAAAATGGTTCAAAGAACTGTAAAGTCTCAAACTCTACAGGACACTTCTTTATGATCCGATAAAGGAAGTCTATGATTTGCAGAAACATTGGTTCACAGGTTGCGGAGATCTCACTCTGGACGGACAGAAAAATGGCTTTTTTGCTCAAAAATTGCTGTTAGTAATGGTAGTAGGCCGGTTCCAGCTCAAGATCCCTACCCTGACATTTACCGACCTTTTTCAAGCGAGTCTCGAGCCACTTAGCCGAGACTCGAACCACTTAGCCGAGACACGAACCGCGTCATGAGTCATGGGCGGCTTGCGGACGGTGGGTGGCGGACGGTGGGTAGCGGGTGGCTTGCGGGTGGTGGGTGGCAGGTGGGCGGTGGGTGGCGGGGGGGGGGGGGATATCGAAATTTTTCGTCAGCGTGTCTTGCTCGTGTATGCGTGCACGTGCGTGTGCGGCTGTGTTCCGGGGGGGGGGGGGGATCTCAGGATTTTTTGAAGAAAGCGTTGGATGACGGCGTCGTCGATGGTGTTGACCCGCACGCGCTCTCTCTCTCTCGCTCACTCGCGCTCTCTCTCTCTCTCGCTCTCGCTCGCGCGCGCTCTCACGCGCAGAGTGTGGAGTGTCAAATTTATGATGTATACACATGTATACAAACAAGGTCCAACTTTTTTCGTCGCGACGCATGCGGATATTATCAACACATAGCTGCATAGACGATCATCGCAATTCACAATTAAAAATATTTTAGTCGATTCGCCGCCCGTTGCAATGGTTGATCCGCTTACTGGTAAAATGGACACGAGCGTGCGAGTGTGTTACCCCGCAAAAGCAGCGTGGGAATTGACACATAGTGACTTGAAATATATGTCGAAAGAGATCATTTTAATGTTTTATTCGCGAAATATTTATTGGCTGTGGGATCGTTTACCGCAGCATCTACGCGAGGATAGAGAAATAATCTCATGTCTATGGTGCGTAAAACATTGGAATACGCTTGATATGCTGGAAACTCGCATAGATGGTCCCACACCACCACGACGAGATTGCGTTAAATGTTGTTGGGAGGCGAAAGAGAAGGAGGCGGAAAAGGCGAAGAAAGCGAAAACTGAAGAGGGCAAAGAGGAGCGTTGAGTTTTTCGTCGTCCGTTGCAGAGGGAATTCGTGGAATTTCTGTCGGCATGCCTTTTGATATTTTGAGATAAACAATTGGGGTGACAGAGTGATCAGACTGAGACGTGAATTTCATCGAGAATCATATCGGCTAATTCTCATTTTTATTGAGAAGAAATTTCAGTCAATCCTCTGCCGTCATTGTGTATGTGTGTGTGTTGCTTGCTGTTGAAATGGATTCACGTGGCCGAGTTTATTATCCTCCGGAAGATGCGCGAGAATTGACGCATAGTGACTTAAAATATGCGTCAAAAGAGATGATTTTAATATTGTATCCACGATTGATTTACTGGCTGTGGGATCGTTTACCCGAGCATTTACGCGAAGATGAGGAAATGATGTCATATCTACCGTGCGTAAAACATTGGGATGAGTTTCATTCGGAAGAAATTAAGGCGCCCTTACGACGAAATTGCGCGGGCTGTCGTCGGAAGGCGAAAGAGAAAACGGCGGAGAAGGGGGAAACTGAAGAGAGCGACAAAAGAGTGTATCCTCGGAAAAAGGTGTGGGAATTGACACCTAGTGACTTAAAATATATGCCAAAACAGATCATTTTGGTATTGTATCCGCAAGATATTAATTCGCTGTGGGATCGTTTACCCGAGCATCTACGCGAAGATGAGGAAATTATCTCATATTCACGGTGCGAAAAACATTGGTATACGGTTGGACCAACGGGAGATTGCATAGATGGCCCCCCACCCCTACGACGAGATTGCATTCAATGTTCTTGGGAGGCGAAAGAGGAGGAGGAGGAGGAGGAGGAGGAAAAGACGGAGAAAGCCGAAACTAGAGAGAGTATCGAGGACAAAGAAAAGCGTTGATTTTTCGTCGCCCGTTGCGTGGGAGGGGGGGGGGGATAATTTGGTGGTGGACGAAATGTGCATGTCGAATCAAGCTTCATCATAGTCAGCGGTCAAATGTCATCTCAACGTCGTGAACTCAAGACGCGCCTAGAGTTGCTGATAAAAGAAATTGATCAAGTTAAAAAAGTCATTCGAACGCGATCTGATTTGAAATTTATCACATCATCGTTGCAGAATACTTACATCAATCGACATGGATTTCACGAAAATCAACAAAGTGGCAAAAATGGGAGAATTTCTGCCGATAAAAAAGTTGACGGAGTTAATTCAACCATCAGATTATCAAATATCTGACATCAGAGTCGCGGAGACTAAATTTGGCAAGAGAATCGTCGTGGATGTCAGCGACTAGTTATCCGTCTTCCTTCCGGCTAGGCTCGCGAAAGCCTTTGACGATGATCGCGACGCATTGACGAAAATGATGGATGCCGCTTACAATGGCCAATTGTACATGAACTACTTTGGTGGAAAGTACAACAGCATTGAATCCAAACAAATGTGAGGAAAAATTATGGATCCACCATGTCATGCGACTTTATTCAACGGAATCATCTCATCATCATCATACATTTGAGAATATCGCTGCTGGACCATCATCATCATCATCACGACATCAGAGAAGCCCGCATTATCGAAAAGAAAAAAAAACGACGATTTTCGCGTTGTTATGGGGGGGAAAGTGAATTCTCGAACAATATACGTGAAAAACATAACAAGAACTTGAAAGTGTGAAAAAAAAATTATTTTGAGTTTAAAAAAAAAATAATAATAATAATAATAATCTGCATTCTTCGTTAGAGCTAGCTATTAAGGAAAATTGTATGTATCGATTTTTTCCACGCTTCGAATAATAATAAAACAAAGAAGACACGATTTATCGACGAAATAAAAGTTTTTCTTTATTTAAAAAATTCCTCGTTCGTACAAGGCCTCGTATACATTTAACCACTTTTTCAGCGATTTTACGTTTGCATTAGCACAATTGTACTTTGAGTCGAACGAATGCAGCGAGCAGCCCGTATTTGGTGCAATTTTCGGTAATTGTCGCAGCGATGGACAGTCCAAGGTCTCCATGTCGATAATCTTCATCGAGGGATCGATTACTTTCGACAGCCAGATTGATTTCTCCAGTCCTTTGACGTAAATTATGCGAGCACCTTCCAAGCTCGCTCGAATCTTTTTCACAGCTGCACTGTACGATATTTCGCCTGAATTCCATTTCAGCCCATGATAATTTCGTTCTAGCCATGCGTTAATCGCCTTGTACTTTGCCGGTAGAGATGTCCACGGTGTCGCGGGTTTGATGTGAAGAGTCAAGGGTTCCACGTTGCGATTGACGGCAATTATTGATATTTCCTTTAGTACAAACTCATTGATGGGTCTTTTGAAGCCCTGTAGATCTACGATAAAGTCCATCTTGGCAACGACTAACCCGCATTCGTGCTCTGGATATGATTTTATAGTAATTTTTTCACGCCACCGCTCAGCGGACTATACTCAACTATACGATCATGTATGATCAAACAATATGCGGATGTTTGCGGGGGAAAATTAGCTCTTGCTTCAAATTCAAGGTGCACATCGACAGGTCCGGACTTGAGTGAATCGTTCTGTTTCGAACAATCAATGACGATGAGAGGCGCGTAATTGAGAAATTCAGTCTTTTCGAGCCATGGTTCCGCCTCTTTGCCATAATATGCGTTCTGAAAGTTTGTATACATTTCGTAGAGCATGGCATACTGGTTTTGTCCTATATTTAGATTCAAATTTCCGTACGGATAACATTGCGAATTCAAATAAAGCTTAATGTCGGCAATATTACAATGATCGAAATGGCTTGCATTCTTCTTCACACGATTTTTTCGATCGGTCTGAAAGGCGAGAATGACATAACGAGGTTTTTCAAGCTGAGTGGACGTTTTGACAGTCCACACGTGCTTTGACGTAGCCGGAAGCATTGGATATTCATACAATTCCCACGTGCGAAAACTCATGGAGATTGGCGCGTCTTTGGCAATAAACTTTAAAAGTTGTATTCGCCGTTGATCGGAAATTGTCACGTATAGTATGAGCCATTCAACTTTTTGCAACACCAGCTTATAATCTTCCGCAGGCGGTCGATTAACTGCATTATCTTCCACAGTCGTTTGAATAACTGCATTATCATCGCTCTTGGATCGCGAGAGAATTAATTCGGGCTTGGCATTGACGAGAATTTTTTGATAATCTTCGGCAAAACCGAGCAGCATGCTCAGCGGTATGCATATATCGGAAAAGCCCGCGGCATCGGTTATTTGTTTCGTTTCATCCACGTCGAGCCAGCCCGTATTTTCAAGCATGGAAATTTTACCAGCGCCCAACGACGCGTAACCCTTCATCAGACTCGTGAGCCCAACATTTTTATTTCGATCGATTTCTATGGCATTGAGTTCATAACGTATCTCCTCAAACAAATGGCAAATTGCATTATTTACGAGTTTAGTGGTGGTGCATGGAGCATCATTGGGTTTACTCAATTTCCCGCATATATGAAGAGAACTTTTGCTCGGTAGTAGACAGAGATCTTGATGCTAAACAGCAATACGTATTTCATCGCTGTTGTTGAACGTCGATGAGGCGTATGGCTGGTGCGCGTGAATCTCCGAGTGTACGATAGATTCGTCAAAGATAATTGGTGTGTGAATATTCACTATTGCTTCCACCATCTTGCACAACAAATGCAAAGCACACAGAAAAAGTAATGTTTTACAGTCCTTTGCCACGAACGTGAAGGCCGAGGCTCTTCAACAGTTGCACGTTTTGAGGTGTTAGTCCTCTGAATGTAGTTGGACGACTGATTGCCTTTACCCATGGTATCCTATTATTATTCACAGTTGACGTTGTTGTTGTTCTATTAAAGACTATACCCATTATCCGTATTTCATGTGCAATCGTATGGTTATAACCTCACCACGAAAATTGACTAAATCACCGTCTTGATCTACTATTCGAAGCTGAATATGATCTATTGTCTTGCTCGTTATTCGCAGATAAATGACGTGCGAGGGAACTTCAATGATTTTATAGCCCGGCGGTGCGAGTGGGAAAAATTCGTGAATTGTGTGGACTTTTTGCTCGTTTATATATGCACCTGCTGTGATGCTACATTTGACACGCAAGGCGTTCACTTTCAGAATGGCCACCGGAAGATCAGATTTGTGGTTTTTATTGGCTTCGAGGATGCGCCGGGTGAATCCCAATAGAGATCCAATTGAATCGTCGGGTGAAAAATTTACATCGCGATTACACACAATTTCACTTGGCAGCGTATTGTTATTGGGTTTAATTGTAATGTTGATGTTCTTATTGGTCAACTCTGATTGCAAGTACGCCTCAATATCTTCAATCTCGTAGCTGCCGGTGGGTATCGTTACTATCTCATCGCCAACGTAAAATTTATCATTGCTCGCGTCTATGTTGGGAATAGAATTGAAGTTTAGCAGCTCAACGAGTCCAAGAGTATAATTTTTGTACGCGTCAAGTTCAATTGGGGGAAAATATTGCGCCTCGAGGATAGAAGATGTCCCCGATATTGTCAGGGTGAAACTATCAGCCATGTTGATCGCGCGATACTGATACTGATTTCATCACGAGGCACATTTATATAGGCTATAAATGTCTTTTCGATTAGGCTGTTTGCAGAGAAATTTGAGGCATAAATGTCCGCACACTATCGTGTCGTAATTCTGATATCGTATATAATTGTAATTAACGCTACGCACACCGAGATATCTCATGAGTTCGGATGGTGGTTGGAGATCACCGAAACTGTCAAAGTATACGACATTGCCGCCAATCTTTTTGTATGCGACCCAATGTGTGCCTGGTCCACTACGCTCATCGAGATTAATAATCGCAGACTCACGTTTCCATGGTCCACCCTTTGGCAGATCATCTCGCATGAAAACACCGCGAAAATGGGGAATTTTCAGGGATTTTGTGAACTTGAGAATATCGACGTCGGTGAGTGCTTGGCGTGGTAGCGTTATTTTACGTTTTTTGACGCAATATGAAGACCGAGACCCTTTGTGTATGGCTTGAGATGCAAACCCCTGCCCAATGCGATGGATTCCATTGTTTTATTATGTCGCTTACTCTCGTCCAATTCACGTTTTGCGGCTTGAGCAGCATTTACAGCTTTTGCTATACTCGCTGCACCACCCGTCAGTGCTCCAGCGGCGCTGAGACTGGAAAATATTGGCACGAGAAATGGCAAGAAACCGCCAATTTTCCCCGGCACCGGAAGAATCCGCGGCGTACGCAATTTTTGTTTACTCCCTATCCTCTTTACAGCAGCACGTGCACCCTTCAAAGCTGACGTAATTATAACCTTTGGGTCACTACTATGACTCATTGCCTTCCTCGCAGCACCGATAATCCGTTTAAGGTTACAAATCTTCTTTTTCTTCAGCGTCCCCGCACCCATACCGAATTTTCTCTTGCCCTTCATAATAGTCGCTACACCCTAAGCACTTGCTTTTTCCGCGATACTCGCGTCTTTCGCAAAAACTCGTTTCCAAGCTCTCTCAGCCAATACTCTATCGGCCTCGCTTCTCGCCTCAAGATTTTCACGATTTTTCGAATAGGCAATATCGTGCTGTTTGCAGGCTGCGTCTAGTGGATTAATGCCCGGATCACCTCGAGCAAGACGTTTTGCTAATTTTGTGCCGGGGCCGCAGTACTGATAACCGGGCAAATGCAGCTCAACGGGGAGATTATTGATGATACTGTTTACCAGACCGCTGCCACACAGGATGTCCATACAGGAGTAACTACCTGACTGACTAATGACATCTATAAAAAGCTTATTTATACTTATTGTCGAGTTAGTCGTGATGAAGATGGCGTCCAAGCAACAGGGATTACCTATAATGAATTTTGACGCATTAACGCAGCGCGAGGAGAAGGAGGTGAAACGTCACGGTCATTTATTGCCGAATAGCATTCGCGCGGTATTCTGCGGACCGTCAAATTGTGGCAAAACTAATGCATTATTCAGTCTCATTACTCATCCAAATGGCGTGAGATTTGAAAATGTTTATGTATACTCAAAGTCGTTGAAGCAGCCAAAGTACAAGCTGCTCGAACGTTTGCTCAAGCCAGTGCCCGATATCGAATATTTTCCCTTCAACGAGCACGAACAAGTGATTACACCGAATGATGCACGCCCAAACTCGATATTCATCTTTGACGATGTAGCGTGCGAAAAACAGGACAATATTTGAGCCTTTTTCGCCATGGGCCGTCATCAAAATGTCGATTGTTTTTATCTTTGTCAAACATACGCACGTATTCCCAAGCATCTAATACGAGATAATACAAATTTCGTTGTGCACTTCAAGCAGGATGAAATGAATCTCCGGCATGTGTACAACGATCATGTGAATACTGACATGTCGTATGAGAAATTTAAGAATTTGTGCTCGGAATGTTGGCGTGCCGGCAAGTATGCATTTATCATGATTGACAAGGATAGTGAAATGAATGAGGGTCGATATAGGCGAGGTTTTGACAATTTTCTCAGCACTCAGTGGTAAAAAATGTATCGTATGATGATGGCAGCACAGTATCGTCGTTGACCCAGCACCGACAACATGAAAGTGCTCGAGGAAAAAGACGTTTTACGCGAGATTGTGCGAGCGAGCGACGCTATACGGCGAAAGCATCGTATGATAAAGCTGGGTAGAGACAATGCTGAGCGCGCAATGCAGGGTGTTTTCCAGCCGATAGTGCAGCCATTGGAGAAGCTGGTGAATGCATCACGCAAAAGATTTCCCATCAAGCGGGAAATTAAACGAGAAAAAACTGAAAATAGCGTGAAACGTGAGGAGGAGAAGGAGGAGGAGGGGGAGGAGGAGGACGAGAAGCAGGAAGAGGACAACGATGATGAAGAGGAGGAGGAGGAGGTGGAAAAGGAGGCTAAAGAAGAAGAAGAAGAAGAGAAGGAGAATGAAAATGTAGCGAATGAAGAAAATGAGCTCAGCATGAAGGAACGATCGGATGATTTCGATGAATCCTTCCGGTCGGCAGAGGGAGACGCAATGTCCAGCAATGCCGATGAATTAATTAATGAGTATCTTTCGTTATTGCGCTCGAATAGAAAAACAAGCCTCGATGTAACGTATGGTGTGCGAAACCTCGCCAATGACAAGCTAATGATTGGCGATTCGCCGATAGTTTTTTCCTCATCCTCCGGAATTCGCGTGAGAGAGAAAAATTATGCAAAAACCGTTGGATTAGTCGAGCTGTTATTCAAAAAACAGCCTGCTGATTTTACCACGGATGATTTGCGAGCGTATGAAAAAATTATCACGGAGACAAATGCTTATCGGAAATATTACAAAGCCTCGGGAGCTATACGTGCGGATAATAGCACTCAATTCAAAAATTACATATCCAAGATATGTGACCGCTCCATACACAGCGGCAAAGGTATGCCGAAATACAAGATTGCGCGAAAAAAACCGGCAAAATTTGATTATGTTTATTGGGATGATCCTAATGAGCTTGTAGATCGTCTACGTTTACTTTTATCATCTCAGGCTACCGGAAATTTATCACACGCCAATGAAATTATATCGATAATCGAGGAGTTGCGTGAGGCAAAAATCATTTATTAATCCGTTGTGTGTTAATGTTCCGCACATTTGGGAGAGAGAAGCAGTGGTGGGGGAATTACATAAACCCGCTCGACGAAATTATCCACGTCGCCATGTGGATATACGCGGTCTGGATGAAACCTGGCAAGCCGATTTGGTGGACATGACGGCTTACACGAAGAAAAACTCCGGACACAAGTTCCTCCTCACCTGCATCGATATATTCTCCAAATATGCATGGGCCGTTCCGATGAAAAGCAAGAACGGCAAAGATACAACGAGAGCTATGAAATCTATTCTCAGCGAGGGGCGTGTGCCAATGAAACTTCACGTTGATCGCGGCAAGGAATTCTATAATTCAGATTTTGAATCTCTCATGCGGCAATATAATATTCACCTGTACTCGACATACAGCAATTTGAAGGCATCCATTTGCGAACGATTCAATCGCACATTGAAAAATAAAATGTGGATGCAACTCAGTTTACGCGGCAAGTATAAATGGATTGACATCCTCGATAGTTTGCTCACCGACTACAATAATTCCACGCATCACACTATTCGCATGAAACCGAAAAATGTTAATGCCGGCAATGAAAAACAACTACTTCAGCGTGTATTAAAAAAGAAACGCGAATCAATGAGAAGGAAAAAATTCAAAATTGGCGACAAAGTGCGAATAAGCAAGTTTAAAAATGTTTTTGCGAAGGGTTATACCCCAAATTGGACGACGGAAATATTTACCATTAGCCGAGTGAACAATACCAATCCCACGACGTATAATATTGAAGATTATCAGAACGAGCCCATCGCCGGTGGATTTTACGAACAAGAATTATTGAAAGTTAAATATCCAGATATTTATTTGATTGAAAAAGTTCTACGAAAGCGCGGTGATGAAATTTTTGTAAAATGGTTGGGGTTTGATGATACCCACAACACATGGATCAATAAAGCTGATTTGTGAAATTAAGACTTTGGATTATTATTTTTTTTTTTTTGCTTCTGAGGAACGCTTTTTCGCGATAGGACGGATTTCGAAATGATTATCATCGATGATTTTCATTTATATTTCGATTTTTATTGAAAAATTATGTGGTAAATATATTTGTAAGCGTATCTTCTCAATTCTTTGTCTTATAATGAAAAACACACATGGTTGGGAGATCAAATAGGAGAATACAATTTTTCCCCCGAATTCGTAGATTTATAAAATATTTTTCATAATACGTCGTATCAAATACAATTGTTAATACATATTATTATGTTTTCAACAATTACAATAACACTTCTTTTTTACATCCATTTTCATTGTTTTCGAGTTTCGTTTTTTCACATCATTCATCCATACGTTCGATAGCGTCATAACCCCATGGCAGGGTATCAGTGGAATTCTGAAGCAAAATTCTTTTATTGTCATTCCAGCTGAGAGCTAATTTAGTCTGCGCAACAGTTTCGACAACATGTTTCCGACTACGAATTAAGTGCTGAGTTTTGCTTACGTTTGCATGGTGGAATAGACACTCTTTATAGTCGTTAAATGTAATCGATCTCAACGTTGCCGCTCGAATGCCTTTGGCTTTTTTCTTCTCTATTTCTTTTTCATCATCTGGGACTTTGAAGGCGTATAATTTGGCCCGCAACCCCACAAATTCCTCCATTATTTTTCCCTTGTTCTCATCCTTCATCAGTCCCAATACTTTTTTATTAGCTAATAATATACCGTAGGGATTGTCTGGCGCATAATCGGATGTATCGAATTTGTCAAAATCCTTCTTCATGTCGCTGTATATATCGGGAGTTGTGATTTGATAAATGAGACTATCTGTATCGGTGTAAAGTAGTTTGAGCTGATCGAAATTTTTCTTTTTCATATAATTATAATGAAAGTCGTAAATGAGGATTTTCGACATGTCGAGAATTGAAAATCCTACATATATTGGTTTGTCAAATTTTACTTTAGCTCGATTCAATTCAATGATGACCATGTCATGATCGAAAACCGTGCAGCTCTCAAATGTCGCCCTTGCGATTAAAGCCCTTGCACCAAAAGGTCCACCCCATTTTGTCACAAGCTTAACATCCCGATATCGCCTAACGTTTTCCATTGTCTTACCGAAAACTGCATTATTCATGAGTTTGAAAAAGTTTTTCTCAAATTTATTTTTCGCTTTTTTACGCAGTTCGGTGTTTATGTCAAATATACTTTTTAAGCCATGCTTTTTGCCGGAATTTTAAAGTTCTATGAATTTTCGTTATACGAAGACCGAGGGTTAGAGCTTGTTTCAAATTTCGAAAATGTATGACGTATCTCTGTTTTGGTAATAATGTTGTCATAAGTTTTGATTGTTTAAATCCCGGAGGTGTGTAATGTTCGGGACATAATGGAAGATCTTTGTGCTGATCGTGAATGTCTCGGGGATAATCCAAGTCGACCTCGAATATGTATCCGATTGCATCGTCATTGGGAAGCGATTGAATCGTATGCGTATCAAAATTCTCTACCCACTCGAAAGAACTGTAGGGCAATGGATTGCTCATTGCAGCACCGTATAAATTGTTTACATCAAAATACATCAAATAGGTCTCATCGTCGTCTTGGTTGAAATCGGAATTCATGTACCGATTTCAACCTTCGCCTTTGCGTATCGATTTGAGCATTGAGCCACACCACCCCGAATACCCCGCTCGATAAATAACAACATATCAATGTCTATGAGGAGTTGAAGTTCAATACCAGTGCACTTGAGCATAGCATCGAACGCAAGACCTGGCGCTGTGTAATAGTGCAGTGGATCGAGATTGTATGCCGTCAAGCAGTTGGATCGAAAGTTTTGAAAAATATCAGCAAGAAGCAATATATCAGTCTCGAGGTACAAGTCCGAATATTCACCCAAGGTTTTTATTTTGAATGTAGTCCAAATGTCACGTGCATGTGCATAATCCTCGTCCGTAATGTCCTCGTTGTAGAGTTTAGAGTGGAATTTATCTTTACTCGGTAATTCAGTCTCGTCGAGTCTCGTCCAATCATCGAGATAATCATAGGGGAAAACGCCCTTTCTCGCCAATAATTCCCGCTCCACTGCACTTTTATAACGCTCACGCATAATCAATTTACAATCATTTGTGAGGTAAGAGGCCAATTTTTCCAGACTACTCGGCATGAAACGATATGAGTCGATGAATCGATAGTGTATACATGTACCCTTGACGACTTTTGTAAAATATATTGTTCTTCATTCACGGGCAAGAGGTCTACCCTTCCCTCGAATGCTGTGGCCAATGCTCGAATCAAAAAATGCGAATCATAACCGGAGAGATTGTGGAAGACGATGGGAACTACGTGAGATTTTGTGTAATTTAAATTACAATCTTCATGAGCTGCACCACGAAATTTCCCCGAAAAATGACAATGGTCGCGAACTTTCACGCATCCAGCAACAAAGGGTTTTTCACATATGTGACAAATTTTTGCTGATTGGAATTTACGAACATTCTCGGCGTTTAATTGTTCCATCGGTACGACAGTTTTTATTCGCGCATCGAGGATGCTTGACAATTTTACCAATTCTTCCATGAACCACTTGATACAATCTTTACCACGAAAGCTCTTATATTCGCCCATTGAAGCATCAAACGAACAATTTAAATAATAGCCGATACTGTGAGGCGAGTGTTTTTGATAACTGATAGTGCGAGGTGTGCGTTTTTGATTATTCTGTTGCCCAATAATCGGCTCGAGGAGACATTCAAGATCAGCATAAATGACAAATGGCACCCTCTCTTTATAACGAAAATGTATAAATTTAAAAATTGCTTGTTCCGACCTGGGTAATATGACACGACATGTTTTATTTATATTGGCACAGTCGACGCGATGTTTGTTGCGGGTAAGTTCCGTTTTAAAGTGGCACAGACACCTGTCACATATCCACGTACGATGGTCATCTTTTGAAATTTGAGCGCTCATCAGACGAGAGAGATTTCTAATCCAAGCGAAGTGATGTACCGGTGAGCGCAGTTGAAATTTATCATCGCCAGCGTTGTTGTCGTCGTCGTCGTCGTCGTCCTCACATTCCACAACTAGCAAATGAATTGTCGGTGTTTGCGATTCATTTGCACTCAAATATACCGGCACTATTACACTTTGACCCTTATCTCCTTTTTCTACGCCATAGATGTTGATGGCTAGATGATTCAATTCCTCAAATTTTTTCACATTTCCAATGCTCATGGGATAATCAAATCCCTCCCAATTTAGCACTTCACGGAAATGCGGATAAGAGCTTGTTCGGTCCCTATTTCTTGGAGGTAGTGGTGAGATAGCAGCGGTAACTGACCATAAAAAACAATATGGATCATTGTTCATGATGTTCACCACTCCTCCTTTCGTCCGCACATCGTCTGGAAGACGCACGAATGTTGAAATACCCCCTCGCAACGGTATGTAGCGATTTACATTTACGCGCAGGTGTACAATTTCATGGAGCGTCCAACCGGGTTCGTTCTCCTCAAAATCTTTAACTTTTGTCGGCAAGATACTTTTGACATTATCGTCTAGCCACTCCACGATATTTGTCGTTGGTAATAATACAACGTTCGCGGTCTGAAACGCTTTTTCCTCCTCAATAATATCGGCACTTTTCACGATGCGAAATATGCAAATTAGCGTCACATTAACTTTTAAATTGCCATGAATTCGCAATGACTCAGTTAGGCGCTCGACGATTAGTTTTGCCGCATCATTCAAAAAATGTCCGAGATCTTTGTGTGCTAGATTGATCACAAGCCCTGTGGTTATTCTGGATTTAAATGCCGAATCCATTTCCACCCATTCCACTTTAGGCACTGACACTCCCGAACCACGCTTTTTCAATTTTTCCGCCAGCGATATTAAGGCGGCGATTGTTGCTTGAATACGCAATTTTTCACCAACATTTAGATCACACGCTTGCAAAGTTTTACGCAATAGAGCCACATTACGATCACTAAACGCGATAAACCTCCGCACTTTGACATTTGAAGGAGGTTTATCCTTGTGCGCGGAATATCCTCTTCTCATAGTCGCCAAAATTCTTTTACACTTTTCCGCGTCCATTTTTGTTTTATCGTAACGTTGAAGACGAAAAAAAAATGTATGAAGGATAGAAAAGAGAAGTCAACGGAATGCGTGATCAACTCGGAATGAAAAAAAATCAAGAACGTCAATAGATCCCAACCTCTCGCCCTCACAATCTCATAGTTTCAAACATAGGGATGCATAAGATCTAGAGCGCGAATGAGAGAGAGAGAGAGAGAGAGAGAGAGAGAAACAGACAGAGTGACAGAGCGTGAGGATGAGACGGACCATACATTTAATACTTGGAGAATAAACTCCGTCACTTCACAAAAATATATATATTTTGAAAATTGTGAACCGATGATCGTCTATGCAGCTATAGGCTGATAATATCCGCATGCATCGCAACGAAAAAAGTTGAACCATGTTTGTATATATTTGTATACATCATAAATTTGACACTCGACACTCTGCGCGTGAGAGCGCGCGCGAGCGAGAGCGAGAGAGAGAGCGCGAGCGAGCGAAAGAGAGAGAGAGAGAGAGAGAGCGCGCGAGCGAGCAAGAGAGAGAGAGAGAGAGAGAGAGAGAGAGAGAGCGCGTGTGGGTCAACACCATCGACGACGCCGTCATCCAACGCTTTCTTCAAAAAATCCTGAGATCCCCCCCCCCCCCCCGGAACACAGCCGCACACGCACGTGCACGCATACACGAGCAAGATACGCTGACGAAAAATTTCGATATCCCCCCCCCCCCCGCCACCCACCTGCCACCCACCACCCACCTGCCACCCACCACCCGCAAGCCACCCGCTACCCACCGTCCGCCACCCACCGTCCGCAAGCCGCCCATGTCTCATGACGCGGTTCGTGTCTCGGCTAAGTGGTTCGAGTCTCGGCTAAGTGGCTCGAGTCTCTCTTGAAAAAGGTCGGTAAATGTCGGGGTAGGGATCTTGAGCTGGAACCGGCCTACTACCATTACTGCTGTTTTTTTTGGGAAATTTCATATTCAACCTTTTCTGAATGGATTGAGTCAAAAAAGATTTTGAGATTATAGTAAAACAAAACTGTGCTATGAATTTAAACCGGATCCGTTCATGGGTTGCTGAGTTATGAGCGCAGACGGACGGCTCAGGGGACGGAAAATCAAAAAATTTTTGTTTTTGTATAATATGCCAACATATGTTGGTATAAAGTTTGTATGGTTATTTTTTTTATCAGAGATAGGTTTTTGGAAGGCAATACTAATAGTCACTCCTTATATACACTCAGTCAAAAAATTAAAGGAACAGCAAAATTTTCGAGATTTTTCAGCGATTTTCCAAAGGCTGTAACTTTGTTAATTTTGGTCGTAAAAAATTTTCAAAAAAAGCATTTTGAAGCTTAAATCTTCTACTTTTGGAATCTCAAGTCAAAATTTTTTTATGGGCATCACCCTCGACGCAGTCGAAAGAAATATCACGGTAGAAATTTTCTCGAAATTTTTGCTTTTTTCAAAACAGTCGATGGGCTTCCGAACTTAACCAATCTATGGATCGTTTAGCTGAATTCTTTGGCTTCAATTTGCTTTTTTTATTTTTGTTCTACGACCATTTTTCGCTGAGATATCGGTGATTAAACAAAAATTCGTCTTTTTTTTTTAATCTTCGATATCTCTGGAACTAATGATCGTACAGCGAGTAAACGGTGGGTTTCGGAAACTTGAATCTACCCTCTATAAGTGCCTGTTATTGTCATAAACGAAAGAAAATTGTTTCCATGCTCAATTTTGACTTGAAAAAGTCCAAAAAATTAGCTTTTTTTCTTGTTTTTTAAAATCTACCACAACTTTGCAGACATTGCGAAAAATACCAATGTTTTAAGGTCTTTTTTTAGCTCAATACATACCTAAAAACCATGCCAATTTTCAAAACCATCGGTCGAACCGTTTTTTGTGATCGAGTCATCAAACTTTTAGAAAAATTGAAGGAACACATTTATTGATCCTTAATGACCAATTAATTAATGGTGTTGAAAATGAATTGAAAAGTTTTTCTTTCTTTTCTCTCAAATTTGCATTTAATGAGCGTGAAAACTAAAAAAAAAATCCACATTTCAAAAAGAAAAATTTTTTTTTTTCAAATTTAATTTTTTTTTTCATTTTTTAAATTTGAATAAAAAAATTTATTAGCATTTTTTTCAAAATTTTATTTCGATATTTATTACATATTGAATGCAAAATTGTAAAAAAAAATGCCAATACAATTTTTTCTAGCTTTCCCCGCTCGTTACATGCAAATTTAAGGGGGAAAAAAAGAAAACTTTTTTCAAAAATTTTTAACAACATTTATTGGTCATTAAGGATCAATAAACGTGTTCCTTCAATTTTTCTAAAAGTTTGATGACTCGGTCACAAAAAACGGTTCGACCGATTGTTTTGAACATTGGCATGGTTTTTAGGTATGTATTGAGCTAAAAAAAGACCTTAAAATATTGGTATTTTTCGCAATATCTGCAAAGTTGTGGTAGATTTTATAAAACAAGAAAAAAAGCTAATTTTTTGCACTTTTTCAAGTTAAAATTAAGAATGGAAACAATTTTTTTCGTTTATAACAATAAGAGGCACTTATAGAGGGTAGATGCAAGTTTCCGAAACTCACCGTTTACTCGCTGTACGATCATTAGTTCCAGAGATATCGAAGATTTAAAAAAAAAAGACGAATTTTTGTTCAATCACCGATATTTCAGCAAAAAATGGTCGCAGAACAAAAATAAAAAAAGCAAATTGAAGCCAAAAAAATCAGCTAAACGATCCATAGATTGGTTAAGTTCGGAAAAATTTTTTGAAGCCCATCGACTGTTTTGAAAAAAGCAAAAATTTCGAGAAAATTTTTACCGTGATATTTCTTTCGACTGCGTCGAGGGTGATGCCCATAAAAAATTTTTGACTTAAGATTCCAAAAGTAGAAGATTCAAGCTTCAAAATGCTTTTTTTGAAAAATGTTTACGACCAAAATTAACAAAGTTACAGCCTTTGGAAAATCGCTGAAAAATCTCGAAAATTTTACTGTTCCTTTAATTTTTTGACTGAGTGTATATAGAGTGAGTGCCTAAACATTGATTCCTAATATCCCTTACATGAGTAAAAAACCGGACAAGTGTCAATCGGACTCGCCCAGCGAGGGTTCCGTATGAATTTGTAGGTACCTGTTTAAGGTTGTTGATTTGTTGAGCGGCCGTGTAGATAAATATGTTGTAAGAAGAATTGGCTTCGATTCCGCCAGTAATTCCAGATGTTATCGGAACGATTTTTTCTAAATTTTTGACGTTTCGATCCTGTTAAGGATCCTCTTCAGAATTTTATTTAATCCATAAATTTTGTATAAAATGTTAACAAGCGTAATATATAGTAATAATTAATATGTATATTTGTTCGTGATTGTAGTTTGATCATTTTATGTTTATAGTTTATGTAATCTGTCATAGCGGCTAACCTGAAATCTCTGTGCAATTCCGGCTTCATGATCGTGAATTTCGAAGATAATCCTTTTGATTTATTGATGTAAGTCAATAAGGTTTGTAGTATTGAGTAGGAAGATTGATCTATTTTAATCAATTCCATGATTTTATTGCATTTGATTATGGAGAACGATCGTTTTTTTTGTGAACGTTTTCATCTGTATAAGTTATTAGTTTTCGGTGAAAATTATGTAAATGGAAGATTTTTTATATGAATAAGTAAAATGTTGAATATACCGGGTGTCCCATTTTAATCTTACAGTTGATTTATTTCGAAAAATATTGCTCCGATCAAAAATTGAGTGGAATGAAACTTTTAGGGTTCAGAGGGGGACGCTTAAAATTTTTTTTTGTTTTGGTCCAAAATTTAAAATGGTGGCGTTAAGATGGCTGACATGTTTTTTTAAAATGGAAACATGATTTTTTTTTCACTCAAATTTTTTTCAGATTAAATCTAACATCTTTTGTGGTAACATTTTTTTGATACAGCCCATAATAGAGGGTGTCCCATTTTAATCTTACAGCTGAATTATCTTGAAAAATTCTGCTCCGATAAAAAATTGAGTGGGATGAAACTTTTAGGGTTCAGAGGGGGACGTTTAAAAAATTTTTTTGTTTTGGTCCAAAATTCAAAGGGGCGGTGTTAAGATGACCGAAAGGTTTTTCAAACAATGAAAACATGATTTTTTTTCACCAAAAAATGTGTTAAGTCAAAACTAACAACTTTTGTTGGAACATTTTTTTTATTCAGTCCATAAGAGATCACCATTTTTTACTATTTTAGTATTATCCGGGATAACCGTGATGGTGGAATGGTGGAATGGTGAAATGGTGGAATCTTCGAACACCTTTAAGAAGATTTCAGAAAACACTCACGAGGAGGATTTAGAAGACCTCCTCGGCTTCGTCATTATGCTGCATAACGCTAAAATAGTCAAAAATGGTGATCTAGTCTAAAGTATCCGGGCTATAAAAAAAATATTCCTACAAAAGATGTTAGATTTGATCTGAAAAATTTTTTGGTAAAAAAAAAATCATTTTTCCATTAAAAAAAAACATGTCAGCCATCTTAACAGCGCCATTTCGAATTTTGGACCAAAACAATAAAATTTTTTGAACGTCTCCCCCTCTGAACCCTAAAAGTTCCATCCCACTCAATTTTTTATCGGAGCAGTATTTTTCAAAATAATTCAGCTGTAAGATTAAGATGGGACACCCTCTATTATGGGCTGTATCAAAAAAATGTTCCCACAAAAGATGTTAGATTTAGTCTGAAAAAAATTTTGGTGAAAAAAAAATCATGTTTCTATTTAAAAAAAACATGTCAGCCATCTTAACGCCGCCATTTTAAATTTTGGACCAAAACAAAAAAAAATTTTAAACGTCCCCCTCTGGACTCTAAAAGTTTCATCCCACTTAATTTTTGATCGGACCAATATTTTTCGAAATTAATCAACTGTAATATTAAAATGGGACACCCGGTAGATATCAGTGTGATAATTACCAATTACAATTGTGAGGTGGATTTTCTTCGAAATGCCCTAATAAAACACGAAATATTCCAATATTACATTTTATCGCATGTGATCTCAAATCGATCGAGAGAATAAGTGGCATGAAGGGTTACAGCGAGTAAGGGGGGTATGAGAAGTCCTTGATTCAGTGCCGTATGTAGATAATTCTAATTTTGTGCCTGTAAGGACTTCGATCAAGTGAATTAGATTAATTCGTTGTCAATTATGTTTAAATAATACTTAATGATTATCAAAAGTGATGAAGGATGATTAATTTGTTGTCAACTATGTGTAAATAATACTTGATGATTATAATAAAAAATATGAGATGAATTTTGCGAGTATTAACATTGATTATATAAATGTTTATGAGATGAGTTTTGTTAGTATTACCATTGATTATGTGAATGTGTATGAATTTTCAAACTTTTGAGTGATGATAGTATTGTGTTATATATGCGACTGAGCTTGTCAATATCTGTTCTAAAATTAATTGAGTTTGTGTGAGATTTTATTTGTATCATTTCTAAAATTAGTCGTTTTTTAGCCATTCTTCAGTATTTAAGATTTTAACATCGTCAAATTTGAAATTGTGTTTGTTTTCGATTCCGTGTTTTGCTAGAGCACTGTGTCGTGCATCAGTGTGTTTTAGGCTGTTTTTATGTTTTTTTATTCTAGTTTTTAAGTAGTTTAAGTTTGTCTTTGGTGGAGCCGATGATCAATAATGTGTTTATTGTTGGTAACTAGTGTTATGTTGTATTGTTGAAAAAGTCGGATTAATTGATGATGGATGTTTTTGGCATATAGTAGATTTATCAATCTGGAGCAGTCGAAATTATTTTTATTGTTTGAGTTTGAATTGATTTCTGATAGTCTATGTTTTATCGTTTTTTCGGTGAATGAGAGTGGATAGCAATTTTTAGTCATGGTGTTTTTAATAAGTTCAAGATTTTTTTGATGGAAAGAAGGATGTGATAGTTTGATTGCTCTGTCTACTAGCATGAAGATGATGATGTGAAAAGAAATTGTTGAATCTGCTGGACCAAGTTGGTTTTCTGTACCAATTTGTTATAATTGAATTTTGTTATCTGATTAGTAGGATAGCTAGAAGTGGAATTTGATTGTTTATTTCAATTTCTATTGTAAATTGTAATTTAGTATCATATGAGTTGAAGATTTCAAGAGTTGAGTCGATTTTGTTTGTTGGAAGAGCAATGATGATTTCATCTACATATCATTTATATAACGGTAGAGTGAATTTTAATTTTTCTAAACAAGCTGTTTCCAAGTCGATCATGATTATGTTTAAGAGTATTGGAGCGAGATGAGAACCCATTGGTAGTCCGAATATTTGTTGATAAATAGAATAAATAACTAGATTAAACGAACATAAAAACAGCCTAAAACACACTGATGCACAGCATACTGCTCTTGCAAAACACGGAATCGAAAACAAACACAATTTCAAATTTGACGATGTTAAAATCTTAAATACTGAAAAATAGCTAAAAAAACGACTAATTTTAGAACAGACATTGACAAGCTAAGTCGCATATATAACACAATACTATAATCACTCAAAAGTATAAAAAATTCATACACATTCACATAATCAATGTTAATGCTAACCAAACTCATCTCATAAACATTTATATAATCAATGTTAATACTCGCAAAATTCATCTCATATTCTTTATTATAATCATCAAGTATTATTTACGCATAATTGACAACAAATTAATCATCCTTCATCACTTTTAATAATCATCAAGTATTATTTAAACATAATTGACAACAAATTAATCTAATTCACTTGATCGAAGTCCTTACAGGCACAAAATTAGAATTATCTACATACGGCACTGAATCAACGACTTCTCATACCCCCCTTACTCTCTGTAACCCCTCATGCCACTTATTCTCTCGATCGATTTGAGATCACACGCGATAAAATGTAAAATTGAAATATCTCGAGCTTTCATTGTGCACTTCGAAGAAAATCCACCTCACAATTGTAATTGGTAATTATTACACTTATATCTATATTCAAAATTTTACTTATTCATATAAAAAATCTTTCATTTACATAATTTTCACCATAAACTAATAACTTATACAGATGAAAACGTTCACAAAAAAACGATCGTTTTCCATAATCAACTGCAATAAAATCATGGAATTGATTACAATAGATCAATCGTCCTACTCAATACAACAAACCTTATTGACTTACATCAATAAATCAAAAGGATTATCTTCGAAATTCACGATCATGAAGCCGGAATTGCACAGAGATTTCAGGTTAGCCGCTATGACAGATTACATAACCTATAAACATGAAATGATCAAACTACAATCACGAACAAATATACATATTATTTATTACTATATATTACGCTTGTTAACATTTTATACAAAATTTATAGATTAAATAAAATTCTGAAGAGGATCCTAAACAGGATCGAAACATTAAAAATTGAGAAAAAATCGTTCCGATAACGACTGGAATTACTGGCCGACTCTTCTTACATCATACGTACCTGTTTAAGCTTGTGCCAATGAAGCCCTTTCAAATGATACCCCACATGACATGGTTAACTCAATTCAAAATGTGGACCGCCGTTCCTTGCATAAAGACCCTGTTTTTTGTGATTTAAATAAAAATATACGGCTTTCAGATTTTTCTCTTCTGTACAAATTAGTAAAAGTTTAAAAAAATCTACAAAAAGATTTGGTCACGCATTCAATTATGACACGCATACCGTTGCTTAACCTCGATGATTGATTACGTACTTTAAATAAAGACCATATTTTTTATGATTTAATTATAAATATATAGTTTTCAGATTGTTCCCTACATTTCTAGGAAAAGACGGTATTACTTGCCAAATTTCATAGTGCTAGGTCAACGGAAAATACCCTATAAATTTTTATTCCCTTGAGAGTGTCGAAATATAAGTTTGTTTGCGGCATAAACGGCCGTATCTTTTTTTTACGTTAATTTGGAAGTTTGATTTTTTCACAGCTTCAAGGGACTGTAGACCTGAGTATATGGTTTTAATTATAACTCGATACCTCCACGCGTTCCCGAGATAAAGGGTCTTGACAGACAGACGGACGGACAATAAAGTGATCCTGTAAGGGTTCCGTTTTTTCCTTTTGAGGTACGGAACCGTGAAAAAAAAAAAATAAATCATGTCTTGAAAATTTTTGATAGTTTGCATATTATCTAAAATAAATAAGAAAAATATTTTATTGAAAAAAAAGACTTTTCTCACCAATTTTGAAAAATATGCAAAATATCAGAACTTTTTAGGACGTGTTTTGTTTTTATTTTATCTTTCCACTTATTTAAGGGGTATTAGGAATCAATTTTTTAAATTTTATTTTAGAAACTGATAAAAAGAAAAAAAAATGAGGCAGCCGCATCCCACTTTCTAATTATGATAGATATTATTTATTTATGACCCAGAATCTGTAGATAAAATTGCAGAATTTAAAAAATTGTGTTTTTTCAGTTATCCCTTTTTAAAGAAGTATTTTATTTTTAAAAAACAGATTTTCTTTACTTATTTTAAAAAATGAGCAAAATATCAAAATTTTCTAGGAAATGTTTTATTTCTATTTTATTTTTTTACTCATGAAAGGGGTATTAGGAATCAATTTTTTTATTTTATTTTAGAAAGTAAAAAAAAAATATAGAAAAAAAATGAGGCACCGCAGCTCACTTTCTAATCATGATACATATTACTTACTTTTGGCCCAGAATCTGTGGAAAAAATTGCAGAATTTTGAAACTGTGTTTTTTCAGTTATCCCTTTTTTGCACAAAAATGATCGTCGGGCCACCTGAAGGATTGGCGAGGAAAATTCTTTAGCAAATTGGGCTGTTCTTAAAGTGAAATAAATGCAAAAAAAAAAGTAATGCAAGGATCTGATGACCCGAGGGAAAAGACCCCACGATTTCACTTGGGATGCCCCATATATATATCTATATTATATAAAATTATTGTCGCCGCCGCCGCCGCTGTGTACAAAAATCGAGGACATGGCCAACTTCACCCCGCTCGAGCCTCGATTCCATGGCCAACTTCACCCCGCTCGGTTCTAGGTTTGGGTTTAGAGGTTTGGGTTTAGAAGTTTGGGTTCATAGGTTTGGGTTTAGAGGTTTGGGTTTAGAGGTTTGGGTTTGGAGATTTGGGTTTGAAGATTCAGGTTTGGAGGTTTGGGTTTGGAGGTTTGGGTTTGGAGGTTTGGGTTTGGAGGTTTGGGTTTGGAGGTTTGGGTTTGGAGGTTTGGGTTTGGAGGTTTGGGTTTGGAGGTTTGGGTTTGGAGGTTTGGGTTTGGAGGTTCGGGTTTGGAGGTTCGGGTTTGGAGGTTCGGGTTTGGAGGTTTGCAGGTTTGGGTTTGGGGGTTTGGAGGTTTGGGTTTAGAGGTTTGGGTTTGGAGATTTGGGTTTGGGTTTGGAGGTTTGGGTTTGGAGGTTTGGGTTTGGAGGTTTGGGTTTGGAGGTTTGGGTTTGGAGGTTTGGGTTTGGAGGTTTGGGTTTGGAGGTTTGGGTTTGGAGGTTTGGGTTTGGAGGTTTGGGTTTGGAGGTTTGGGTTTGGAGGTTTAAGTTTAGAGGTTTGGGTTTGGAGGTTTGGGTTTGGAGGTTTGGGTTTGGAGGTTTGGGTTTAGAGGTTTGGGTTTGGAGGTTTGAGTTTGGAGGTTTGGGTTTCGAGGTTAGGGTTTGGAGGTTCTGGTTTGGAGGTTTGGGTATGGAGGTTTGGGTTCGGAGGTTTGGGTTACGATGCGAGGGCGCGTAGCGCCCGTGCCGCACGGACCCCTAGTATATATCTCTCTTTATTATATAAAATTATCGTCGCTGTCGCTGTGTACAAGAATCGAGGCCATGGCCAACTTCACCCTGCTTGAGCCTCGATTCCATGGCCAACTTCACCTCGCTCGGTTCCAGGTTTGGGTTTTGAGGTTTGGGCTTGCGATGCAAGGGCGCGTAGTGCCCGAGCCGCACAGACCCCTAGTATATTATATAAAATTATCGCTGCCGCGGCCGCCGCTGTGTAAGAATCGAGGCCATGGCCAACTTTACCCCGCTCGAGCCTAGATTCCATGGCCAACTTTACGTTGCTCTGTTTAGGTTTGGGTTCGGCGTTTTCGGCTTAGAGGTTTGGGTTTGATGATTTGGGTTTGAAGGTTCATGCCTGCGATTTGAGGGCTCGTAGCGCCCGAGCTGATCGGGCTCTTAGTATGAAGAGTATATATATACTAGCTTTTTTTTGCGACTCCGTCCGCGTGAACTACGGGTTTGGGTTTGAGTTTTCGGGATTTCACATACGCTGGGCTCACGATGAAAATTAGTAGTGGAACCAAGACCCGAAATATTAACAAAGTGCTCAATTTCCAAACTATAATAAATATTAATTCAAAATTATAGTGTAGTGATTGTATGTAATATAATACTGACACCCACCGATGGAACGCCCACAAACGGAACTACCCGAAAAAAATTATTTTAGTTTTCACGATTTTTTTCGGTTACTCGCTCACGAAATACAATCACAAGTTTTTTTGTATTAAACAATCGGACCTCTTTCTAGAACATATTATTTGTCCAAGTCGATCGAAGAGGTGGAGCATAGTTAAGAAAAAGAAAATACACTTTTCTTGCACATTCTTTTTGTTTTCGATGTCATGATAAATACAAAAAAAATTCCGTACAGTTACTATCGAGCGCAGTAAAGTTTTCTTGTCAGTTTTATCGAAAACTTTACCACAAAGCTTTACGCAAAGCTTTTCTGTGATAGCTTATCCTCGTTTTCAGCTACTTGGCAGCGTCCGGCAATCGCAAGACGCGACGCGCTGCATTTAAGAGGATGTGAAAGACCTGTATTACCATCGTTGTAGACTTGAATTCTCGAAAAAATGCCATTTCCAAATTATTTAACCAAATGGGCTGACATTTTAGGACGTCATTACGGTAATAGTATTCTAGGGCCTAAAATGCAGAAAATTTCGATAGCGCAAAAAAAATTACAGTTTTATCATCAGGTGGAATCTGTAATGCAGAAATGGATTTCCCGATGTTTGCATTGTTCAATTGCGAATATTCTCAGTTTTAGGCTCTAGAGCAAAGAAAAACGCAGATACTGCGCACTTCAAAATTGCTGTACGTAACAAATTGCAGAAATGGCATTTGTTTGAAAATTGTTTAGTAAATGCCGATAAATAGAGCTATATTTATGTGCTTATACATATAGCTATGAGCATATATATATATATATATATATATATATATATAAACTCAGTCAAAAAATTAAAGGAACAGCAAAATTTTCGAGATTTTTCAGCGATTTTCCAAAGGCTGTAACTTCGTTAATTTTGGTCGTAAAAAATTTTCAAAAAAAACATTTTGAAGTTTGAATCTTCTACTTTTGGAATCTTAAGTCAAAATTTTTTTATGGGCATCACCCTCGACGCCTTGTCCGTTGCCTTGATATACTTGTTACGTTCAGAAGTTTTCAAGGAGCGCGTGGCCTAGCGGCTAAGCGCTCCGTTTCATAAGCGCAAGGTCGCTGGACCGAATCTCGCTGCTGGCAACTTTTTTTTTCCTTCTTTATCTTCTACGTTATTCTAAAAACACGTATATCACGATTGCGCGTATTATAAATCCATCGTGATGATCGAGAACTGTTTATTAATGTAAACCAAGCTTGCTTCGCAACAGACGTATTGAAAAAAACCATGTGCATGCAACAATTTGGCATTCGTTACATGTGCTAGATGCCATGCGGCGGCGGTGGCGGCGGTGGCGGCAGACGCAGACGCAGACGCAGACGACGGCGGCGGTGACGACGGCGATGGTGACGTCAATGACTTTTCTTGAATAAAAAAATTATTATCCCCTTTTTTGGTAAAAAATCAGCATTATCGGAACGTAAAAAATATTTCAAATATTCCGCTTGAATACTAACACAAAACTTAAACTTTTATGTGTATACATTTTTATCAGTTACTTCAAGTTTCCGAAATATCTTCATTTGAAAAAAAGCGGCGATTTCTAAACTTTTGAGTTGAATAATCTGAAAAAATTCACATCCAATGTTTTTTAGTAGCACTTTGATATAATCAATTATGGGGCACATCTGAGATGGTCGAAAAAAAGTGGCTGAATTGACAAAGAATCCCTCATATACATTACTAATTTTTCAAATATTGAATAATTGACATCATTCAATTATAAATTATTCTAATGATTAGTAATTAAAATAATTCAATTACTAATTAATTTAATAATTATTATTTTAAAGAATACAATTACCAATTTTTCTAATAATGAATAATACAATGAAGGCACATATTCAATATCCAAATAATTCGTAGTATTAGTCTTTCAATTACAGATTATCAAAATACCTAAAAAAATAATGAATGATAATATTAATTTTGTAAATAACATTTAATTAAACATCGACATTTTTTTTGCCGATCATTTGCGGGCGGTGCGACGCTCACGAATAAAATACATTCCTGAGCCAGGAAGGGACGCTCCACTTTTCTTAACGGTCATAATACATACTAGGGGTACCACTACAATTATTCCAACCATTGAAAATCCCTAAAAAAGCCTTTTTTCAACTTTTGGCCAGCTTTTTGGGATTTGGGACCACTGTGCGTCGTGTCCACGTTAATGAAACGCCACAGTTCAGTGTATCCATTCTGACTATCTTAAGAAAATGGGTAAGGGGATACGCAACGAGAAGCTCGAAGCCTCCTAACAAGTACGCAACGCGGGCTTGTCATTAATGGTCATTAATGTCATTAGAGGTTCACGAGCGCAGGTTACTTCTGTTAGAGTTTTTTTGGAGTTGCACCGTTGTTAAATTAAGTGCATTTCTCAGTCGAAAAGTTCCTTTCCCTACCTCAAGGGGTAGTTTTTGACCATCTTCCGTTCTCTTAGTTCATCACGCCATATCTGAAATACGAGCGTCCAAACTCGCGTTGATTTCTTAATTAAGCATGATAAGTGTCAAAGTATAAGCATCATTATTCGAATTGTTTTTGCATGTTTTTTTTATGAGCGAAATTTAACAAATCAATGATGTTTTGTATTATTACAGATGTACGAAGTCTCAAAAATTGGCATATAAGTACCAAGCTCGATCAGGTGTACGAAAGGCATCGACAGGAAAAAAGACCGATTCAAAGGCAGCCTTAAAAAAAGACGATAAAAAACAATCAAAGAAGGAGGATTTTACCAAAGTATGAAATTTTGTTTTTATTTTATCTTTCTACTCCTAGAAGTTGATTTCGAGATTTTACCAAAATACTGAAAGGCCATATGAGCTTTTGTTTTTGTTCACGCTTACAACTGTACCAATTATCTCTTCACTATGAATACATCTTTATCGCAAAGTGCGATACCATAACATTGCCACAAGATAACAATTCTACCATGTAACAGCTTTAAAATTAAAAATTCATTATGGTTGGACAAAATTCCCCGACGTGCGCACGTGGATGCCCGAGTATGTTTTTACATTTTTTCTACGTATGCCCCAGGTAAAATGGACAGGTGGTATTGAATTTCGGAAGATTGTTCATGGAATTCAGATTTTTGTAAATTTGCTCCAATCGTTCTAATTTTTATAGATGTAAAGGTGCCCAACAATTGAACTGCTAAGATTAGCAGCTCAACTGTTAATCACCAATACTATAAGTGGCAAGAATGATAAGCATTAAATTAAATATGCTATCAACAACAATTATCAATAACAACACTGGCCTACAAAATTGAAAAAAGTAGTCTGTACATTCACCAGACCCAGTGTCCGTTTGGCTGATACACCCTTAATATTTTGAGTAAATTGCGAAAAACCGCTAAAAATGGCTAAAAATTGCAAAAAATCGCAGTCATGAGTATGCATTTTTTTTAAATTGAACTAGATTAAGTATGTTCCTTGTGTATTTGGATGCGCTGGACCCGAATCCGAAGTCAGTTTGGCTGACTTTGGCAAATGGCGGCCATTTTTTTAATTATTGTCCGATTGAGCTGATTTTAAACGGCATTGAGCGGGGGTGAAAATTTCACGTAAAAAACTATTCGGCAATTTTTTCGTCACGAGTGAATTGGAGGCGGTGGAGTTAAAAAACCGAGTGCGTCACTCGGTTTTAATTTCGGACAATAATTTCGAACAATAATTTAAAAAATGGCGGCCATTTTTATCATTTGGTACGCTTGAGAAAATGGAAAGATTTTGATTTTTGCTCGATATTATTAATGCGAGCTCAAGAATTGATCCAGTAAGAACATAGTTGGCAAGAGGCATTCTTTCTGAACAAAATGCTTTTTTTAAATAAAAAATCGGGCAATCATTAATTGAATTAAAGCACGGTGAAGCTGACCGGATGTAAATAACGATAACTCGGGAACGACTAATCCAATCGGGATCTTCTTTCGTGAGGAGCTGTAATAGAACACCCGTAAAACGTGTGCGATGGACTTGCGAAAATAGGTCTGCTAAAAATGAGTAGGAAAGTTAATTTTTTTGTTTTTTTCTCTCCCCCGTTTTTATTTTTAAAGAATTAATTAGGTAAAGCTGCGGACCTCACTTATGAAACATTCAACATTGGAAAGGTGACGCTTAGAGGAAAAAAAGCACCCCTTGTTGTTATCGATAAGATCGTTGATACGGAAGAAATCAACGATTGAAGACCTGGTCACCGTAATCTGACGCAGCGATAGCGCGTGCTGTGTGGCACGAAAAGTTGAGCCGACGCCACTGCGAATACCGAGCATCGGTAACGCAGGCAAGGGATAAACCGCTGCCACTACCCTCGTCTACGTTGCCGTAACAACGGAAGTTGAATGAAACTATCGAACATATTATACTCAACGGTACGATAAATTCATATTTAAATTTGGATCTTCTGAATAATCAGGAACATGTTCAATAGTTATTTGATATTGATCAATTTTTCATATTAATTTGTATTATTAATAAATGATTATTTGATATTAATAACTTTTCTCTTACGTTAGACTGATAAACGGGTTTGAAAAATGGCAACAAGTTTGTCTTTCTATCGCCAATGTTAAAAATTTAATGATTAAAGAAATTTATTTTGAAAAACTTGTATTGGAGAGTTGATAATTTTCGAGTAAGAGAGGTATACAGAGCACAACCTGTGATGCGATAGCCTTTTATTGCCGTGCGAGAAAGAAAAGCTATACTCATAGCGGTGCTCCATCGCTCGCACGCGGAGTCCGAACAATGTCGGGTTATTATTTTATTTGCTGAGTAATTCGGCGCTAGTTTTCATTGATGACCGCAAAACCCTTTCTTTCGTTTCACAACTTTGACCAGCAGAAAAGAAGACCATTCTTATTCTTCTTGTCCAAGACCTTTCAATTTTTTACAACACCCGTCCTTTTAAACTCCGGCTGCCTTGCGGGAGTCCTTCAAATTTCCCCCATTCTGTTTTCGCAAAAATATTATTCTCCTTCTATAGAATAATATACATGGCAAAATAACGGCCTTTTTTCTGCAGGTCAGATTTGTGAAATGAAACATTTCGATTCTTGATGAAAACGAGGGCTAAATTCCTTAGTCAATAAATCTACCGAGCAAAAAATTACTCGAACTTTTGCTCTTACTCTCAAGAGGTACCAACTCTCGAGAGCAAGGTAAAAAAAATATTTTTCATCAAATATAAAATTTGTAACAAGGCGCTACAAAGATAACCTTGTTGCCTATTTTAGTCTATCAGTCTAACGGAAAATTTATTAATATCAAATAATAATTTATTAATAATTAAAATTAGTATTAAATTGACATTAAATTAATATTAATATTAAAAATGGATTAATATCAAATAACTATTGAACATGTTCCTGATTATTTAGAAGATTCAAATTTAAATGTGAATTTAACGTACAGTTAATTATAATATGTTCGATTATTTAATTCTGCTTCCGTTGTTACGGCAACGTAGACGAGGGTACTGGCAATGGTTTATCCCTTGCCTGCGTTACCGATGCTCGGTATTCGCAGTGGCGTCGGCTAAACTTTTCGTGCCACACGGCACGCGCTATCGCTGCGTCGGATTACGGTGGCCAGATCTTCAATCGTTGATTTCTCCCCTATCAAGGGTCCTATCGATAACAACAAGGGATGCCTTTTTTCGTCTGAACGTCACCTTTCCAATGGTGAATGTTTCATAAGAGAGTTCCGCAGCTTTACCTAATTAATTCGTTGAAAATGAAAAAGGGGGAGAGAAAAAAAAATAACTTTTTTAATAATTTTCAGCATACCTATCTTCGCCATTCTATTGCACACGTCTTAAGGATGTTCCATTACAGCTTCTCGCGAAAAAAGATCCCGATTGGATTAGTCGTTCCCAAGTTATCCTTATTTACATTCGGTCAGCTTCACCGTGCTTTAATTCAATTTACAATTGCCCGATTTTTTTTAAAAGCATTTTGTTTAGAAAGAATGCCCCTTCCCAACTATGTTCTTGCTGGATCGATTTTTGAGCTCGCATTAAAAATATCGAGCAAAAATCAAAATCTTTCCATTTTTCTCGAGCGTACCAAATCATAAAAATGGCCGCTGTTTTTTAAATCGTTGTCTGATTGAGCTGATTTTAATGGCATTAAGCAGGGGTGAACATTTCACGTAAAAAACTTTTGGCAGTTTTTTTGTCACGAGTGAATTGGAGGCGGTGGAATCAAAAAACCGATCGCGTCACTTCAATTGCACATTACTGTATATATTATAGTATAACTTCTAAAGTATATTAGAACAAATTTTGAATAAAAAATATTGATAAATATGCCCGTGACAGCGAACCTCCGGAGGCGCTTTGAAAAAAAGTTATTTTGCGGTGAACATGATAACTCGTTACCGGATCATCGGAAATAAAAAAATCGATATGCGTTTTAAAGTTGATATGTTTCTCCAGGTAATTAGAACGAGTTTTTTTTTAATTTTTTGCAGTATTTGGAAGTGAAAGACGCGATTTTAGCTCAAAAAATATCGGTGTATTTATTATTAAAAAATAGAAAAAAACGCGCTGATTACCTGTTGATTTATGTGTAAAAAATGGTGCTTAAATTTTCTAAAGGATCGGTTACGTACATTTTGAGTTCTAATGTTCACGAACTTCAAAAATTACGTTTCCGGGAAAATCGATTTAAAGTTTTTTATACTCGAACATCCAAAATTAGGCATCAGTAAAAGAGCATGAATTTTTATACTTCCACATCATCATTTCCGTGATTTGGGAAAGATTTTTCCTCGGTCGACCCACAATATTACCACTTTCCTGCCGATCTTGTCTTGTCTCTTTTTTAGGCATTTAGCAAATGAATAAATTTATCACAAAACAACATTAACCGAGTGAAAATACAGCTACAAACGAACGAACACAAACAAAAATGTATGGAAAACTGCCACAAAATTTTAGCGTCTCTGTACACAACCGCTCGGCAGAAGCTGCCTGCTGTGCGGACTGTAGTTCACACGCATACTCATACGATCGCAATACACACATGCTCTACGCCCTATTCATACGCGAGCTTGATTTTATCAACGCGTTTGCGAAAACGAATTCCGTTTTTCGTCTCTAGCACCGCGTTGCTTTTATCAGAGATTTGAATTATTTGGTATGGTCCGTGATATTGAGCGTCGAATTCTTCTTTTTTTGGTTCCGTCAAAACATATACTTTATCACTGATTTTTCCTTCAAAAGATCGAAAATGGCGATCGTACATAGTTTTCGATTTCTCTTTTGCTCGATTCAAATTTTCTCCTGCCGTTTCGCGAATCTTCGATAGTCGATTAATTAATTCCGTCAAATATGAGTTATAAGTCGCGAGCTTTTCCTCGGCAGGAAATTCACTGGGTAATCGAGCAATTTTCCCAAATACGATCTCGTGTGGGGTGAAATTCGTGGCTTCATGGACGCTCGTATTATATAACAGTTCGGCTCATGGTCGCAAATCAGCTTAAATTTTTGCTCATATATATATGGTTGGAAATGTTTGAGCGCCTCGACCACGGCTTATCCCTGTTTTTCAGTTGTGTAATAATTTTTCTGAGCATTGCAAAGCACACGAGAGTAATAAGCAATGGGTTTTTCTTGTCCCTCATGATCTTGATTCAAAATTGCTCCTATGGCAACATCCGAAGCATCTGTCGTGATTGTGAATGACTGTAAAGTCGGGATATTGGAGAACGGGTTCAGTGCAGAGTGCCGCTCGCAAATCCTGGAAGCTTCGGTTTTGTTCGGTACCCCAAATAAATTCTTTTTCCTTCTTCGAACAGGTCTGACAAGGGCTTGGCTCGAGCGGAAAAATTCTCGATGAACCTTCGATAGTATCCCGCGAGTCAAAGGAATTATCGAATAGATTTTTGTGTTTTCGGCGCTGGAAATTTTTCCACTGCCGTTAACTTTTTGGGGTCAGGTCGCACTCCAACACGGCCAATGATATGGCCAAGATAAGCGACCTCCCTCCTCAAAAACTCGCACTTATCGGGTTCGAGTACCAAATTTGCGTCTTGAAGATGGCTCATGAGACGTCTTACCTTTTTATTGTGCTCGTCCAGGTCCACGAATAATTCGGTGCCCTGGAGATCTCTCAAAACATTATCCATCAAGCGCTGAAATGTTGCCGGCGCATTTTTCAATCCTTCGGGCATTCTGACATATTCATAATGTCCGTTGGTCGTGGAAAATGCCATTTTCATGCGGTCTTGATAATCCATGAGAATTTGTTGAAACCCGCTGGCAAGGTCAAATGTGGAAAAGTATTTCGCTTGACCCAGCTGATCGAGTATTTCAACGATGTTAGGCAAGGGAGACGCGTTGGCGATGGTTTTCTCGTTCAGTTTTCTGAAGTCGATTACCATACGCATTCGCGGTCTGCCTTGCGAGTCAGGTTTTCTTGGTACAATCCAAACGGGTAAATTGTAAGGCAATTGAGATGGCACAATAACCTCGTCATCGAGTTTCTTGGTTATTTGTCGTTCAGTCTCTTCCTTATGCACGATTGGGAAACGATATTGACGAGTGTTTAACGGGATCTCGTCAGTCGTCGGAATTTTGTGATACACCCGATTGGTACATGGTAATCTGTCACCAGGTACCCTGTATCGTAAACCAATTCCTCACCAATGTTACATCCCGACATGTTTGTGATGATATTTTTCCTATTTTATTTTCCGATCGTTAACGATCGTGAGATATCATCATTTTCACTATTTGATTATTTTATTCATTGTCATAAATTGATTCATGATTTCGCTCTCGTGACTCGCTCTCACGAAAATACGAAACGCGTTTTCCGGTGCATCGATAAAATTGCAGTCGCGAGTCGTCACCTCGCTCGAGTTCTCGGTGACGTTGCGATTCGCGACCGTGGGATGCGCCGGCGGACCAGGGCTCCACGCACGGAACAGTTGAATCAGGCATTTTTGAACGTGAGGCTGATAGCAGAATCCCTACAAAGAACCCCCCAGAAACCCTCCTTTTGCTCAGGAAAGGGAAATTATTCTTTTTTAGTCAGTAAAGAAAATCATTTTCAAATTAGTCTCAGATTGAACTCGGAAGAGTCAAAACTTCTGGATCTCGTACTCCGCACAGTGGTCCCAAATCCCAAAAAGCTGGCCAAAAGTCGAAAATGTATTCAATTCGGGTGAAAGTCTGTACCCCGGGGTTTTCGGGGTCGCTGACTACGAATATGAAGTCAAAATTAAGCAAAACAAAATGGCGGATCCAATATGAGGGGAAATTTCGTCAAAAACGTATTCAATTCGGGTGAATGTCTGTACTCCGGGGTTTTCGGAGTCGCTGACTACGAATATGAAGTCAAAATTTAGCAAAACAAAATGGCGGATCCAATATGGCGGGAAATTTCGTCAAAAACGTATTCAATTCGGGTGACATTTGAAGACTTGAAGACTTGGGAAGAAGAGGATTGGAATACAGTCATTATAATCATTATTACAATGACAATGAACATTCATAATATATTTCTTCCATTCTTTTATTTCTAATCGATATAATTTTAGCTTTTTTTACAATTAATCACTGTCCTGTAAACTGTCATCATCGTCACATGTATCGCTCGTATCATCAGGAAAAATCTGCCTTGATTCTGGAAGTGAAGGTGGAATCAATAGTTCAACCGCATATGGGGATAACGATCTTAGTTTCTTCGAAGGAAGTTTTCGCAAACTGGATATTACTGGATCTGACGTTACTAAACATCTGCAAAAAATGTCTTCCATGTTTTTGATGTGGTTACATTTTCGTGAATAATCTTCTCGGAATCTTTTAATGTACTTATTGCATGATTCCTGAGCTTCTTAAGACATTTGTCCGATAGGAAGTAACGAATCTATCATTGTCAACACAAAATTGAAATTGATGTTAATTTTTTTGCCGCCAATTACAGTTTCAAAGGGCACGAGGTTTCTCTCTTGCGCTTGGATACAATCAACTTCTGCCCTAGTTGCTTCGGCAGTTTCATGAAAGAATTCAATTTTAATTGGGCGATAAAATCTTGGTGACGAAGAACGAGGATTTTTCCAAATAATCACGTGTGGATTGACTTTATCAAAGATTTGCAAGGAAACAAGTGAAATAAAGAAAATGTTGGCATCTGATTTATTGCCGTCTCCATCGTTGAATTTTTGTTTGTAAGTACTTTGACCAGAAGTTCCATCGCATCCCCACTTGCATATCAATTCTAAATTACCAACTTTGTTTTCAGGAAGACTTCCGATAACGTCCGATTGTACCGTTAATATTCTTTCAGCTGTATGATTTAGCAATGCTTGAAGTCCAACTGTGGCTCCACTTTCAGTTACAGAAATTTCTGACTTTGCAGGGTAACACTTTTTTGTAGAATCCAATACACATTTATAAGGCGGGTATAATTTACAATTTTTTTTTCAAGCTTACAGAACGTAGTAATTGGTATTGACTTTTGGTCATTTTACCTTCTACCACAAGTGATAATGCTTCGTTGCCTGACAGTACATCTTCTGAAACGCGTTCCATAGACTTACGGTACTGTGATGCTTTTGATGGAATGCCTTCTGTGACATCCCTAATTACCTTTGAAGCTTGTAAATTTCCAGAAGCCCGGAGACCCATTTGTGTCGCGTAGGCCAATTCGTGGACGGTATGTTCTTTTCGAACCTTTTCCGTCTTCCTACGTTTTGACCGATCACTTAAATCGCCCCAGCTTGTAGAAGGACGCCCCATTGTGCTTTCCGTAGAAGGATGCCCCATTGTGTTTTCCGTAGAAGGACGCTTCATTGTGTTTTCCGTGGAAGTCTTCAAACGTTCCTTTTCAATCGTGAAAGACACAGGAACGTTGAGCCACTTATCGAATTTATTGAAGAATTTGGTTTCGTCCCTCCTCGCTTCTTGCCACCTCTTTTTGAAATTCGATACCAATCTACCCATGGCATCTTTCAGATTTTTCGACAAAATGTATGGATGCTTCAATTGTTTTGACACCTCCATTTCAACAATGTTAGTGACAATGTTGATATTTTCTTTTAATACCGATTTCACAAGTATGTAAATTTCTTTTCTCGTGAAAGAAATTTCGTCGGTATTATCCAGAGGATCTGTAGGAAATGCAAAATAACATTAATAGAAGAATTATCTTTATCAATTTCCTATGAACAATCTTTCAGACGCGAAAATTACAAAAAACTGCAGAAAGCATTTTTGCCTCCACTATCGAATTTTTAGTGCTACAAAATTTCGACTAGTGTAGCACACTTTTGAGTGTGAGTGTATATTCAAAAAACGAGGATAAAAAATTTCATAAACTACTACAATTAAATCTTCTCCTATGGCGAATATATGTGCCAAGTTTTAAATTTTTATATGAGTATTGACTAAGTTGAAAAAATGTTCAAATTGTTTACCGTGTAAAATACACGTATATGCCATTCAAAACTTTTACTGCTGGGGGGGGCATAAAAATTACACTCAAAACCGAAGGGGCAGCTACGAGCAGCTAATTTTTAGATATGTTTTGAAGAAATGTCTAAGTAACAATTTCGATTTAGTTTAAGAGCGGGGGTCGATAAGGGTTTTGACTTATTGCTTTTTCTAACACGACTTTTCAGAACATAACCAAGAAAAATACCACTACTTTCATTAATGACTTATAATTTCATACATCGTTAACGATAATTTTGAGCAACACACTCAAATTGTACTTACTTTCTGGAGAAGAATCCATTTTGTAAAATCCAAATCCGTTAACTTTTCACTCTTCCAGACGCGTCGAAACTTTCGTCTTATTTCTCCGCGCGATGAGCAAACAATGCGGTCGGCTAGACGCTCACGAATAAAATGGATTCCTGAGCCAGGTATGGACGCTCCCCTTTTCTTAACGGTCATAATACATACTAGAGGTATCACTACAACTATTCCAACCATCGAAAGTCCCTAGAAAAAAATATTTTTTTTCGACTTTTGGCCAGCTTTTGGTGATTTGGGACCACTGTGCTCCGGGTCGTTCTGTGTCCTCCCTGCGCTGCGCTGTAAATCTGATCTGCGTGTAGGCGAGATCAGTATCGCATAGTGGGATATTGCGTCGCGAGCACTCGTAAAATTATATAATTATTCGAACTGTCTTTTGGCCGTGATTATTAAATATTTGTGACGCTGAGTGTCTTTTCTTCCTCCCTGCTCCGTATTAGAAACCTGATCTGCGTGTAGGCGGGATCAGTATTGCATAGTTGGTACTTGTGTCGGGAGTACTCGCGAAACTTATATCAATTATTCAAACTGTTTGGTGACCGTATATTTAAAACTGTTTTATTCATACCGTGAACTGTTTCGTGCGTGTGTGTATGTGTGTGACTGTGGGTCGAGCCATAATAATTGGCAGAACTCAGTGGCGTTTTCTTGGTGCCGTTCAAGCACTGTAAGCCTGAGACGCCTGGAAAAAGTGCCAGCAAACAGCACCGTCGGGTAATCCCAGGATAAGCTGCAAAGCGATTGTCAGCACGAGTGAGTATCGTATGTATGTGTGTGTGAGAAAAGGAAAGATTAGAATAGTGTAAATTTAAGTTCTGGCAACGCGCCTTAATATTGTAATTCACTGTATTTTGGTCTACACGAATTTTTTTCAATATATTGAATCAATTGCATTTCAACGGCGAAATTCCGTTTTATTTCTCTATTAATATAATTAATTCAACGATCACCCATCTCGCGACGGGAACGGGCCTGTACAGGACGAGGTAAGGCAACCCGAAAATTTAGCGATGGTAAGTCGTGCGGGAAAATTATATTCTCGCGTTACGTTCGAACGTAACAAATAATTGGTGGCAGCGGTGGGATATTGCTTTGCCATTTCCCCTCCGAGACTGGTGATCGTTTGAATGGATCGTAGATTAGTATCTGTCAATTTGAACTTCTAAATTTGCAAAATCGAATTCTTAAAAGTTATTAAATTTTGTTTTCCCGTTAATATGAAAACCGTGCTTTGGTAAGGTTTAAATTTTCGTATTTTTTGTAATTTTTCTTATAGGAAAAAAATACGAATAAATAAAAAGAAAAACAAAAAAAACAGAAAAATAATAATATCAAGAATAAAAACAAAAAAAAAACAGGAAAAATTCACGAAAGCAAAAGCTTCCTCAATGAGGAAGCACAACAAAAAAATGGGAAAATTTCAAATTTGCAGAAGCGAGTTTCCGAGCTATATAATTTCGTATACGAACCAGCATCAAGTGTGCGTTTAAATTTCCATTTCTCCGTTTTATTATTTTGGAATATATATATATACCGGGTGTCCCATTTTAATCTTACAGTTGATTTATTTCGAAAAATATTGCTCCGATCAAAAATTGAGTGGGATGAAACTTTTAGGGTCCAGAGCGGGACGTTCAAAAATTTTTTTTGTTTTGGTCCAAAATTTAAAATGGCGGCGTTAAGATGGCTGACCTGTTTTTTTAAAATGGAAACATGATTTTTTTTTTCATCAAAATTTTTTTCAGATTAAACCTAACATCTTTTGTGGGAACATTTTCTTGATGCAGCCCATAATAGAGGGTGTCCCATCTTAATCTTACAGCTTAATTATCTTGAAAAATACTGCTCCGATTAAAAATTGAGTGGAATGAAACTTTTAGGGTTCAGAAGGGGACGTTCAAAAAAATTTTTTGTTTTGGTCCAAAATTCGAAATGGCGCTGTTAAGAAGGCTGACATGTTTTTTTTTCAATGGAAACATGATTTTGTTTTTACCAAAAAATTTTTCAGATCAAATCTAACATCTTTTGTAGGAATATTTTTTTTATAGCCCGGATATTTTAGACTAGATCACTATTTTTGACTATTTTAGCGTTATGCAGCATAATGACGAAGCCGAGGAGGTCTTCTAAATCCTCCTCGTGAGTGTTTTCTGAAATCTTCTTAAAGGTGTTCGAAGATTCCACCATTTAACCATTCCACCATTCCACCATCATGGTTATCCCGGATAATACTAAAATAGTAGAAAATGGTGATCTCTTATGGACTGAATAAAAAAAATGTCCAACAAAAGTTGTTAGTTTTGACTTAACACATTTTTTGGTGAAAAAAATCATGTTTTCATTGTTTGAAAAACCTTTCGGTCATCTTAACACCGCTCCTTTAAATTTTGGACCAAAACAAAAAAAATTTTAAACGTCCCCCTCTGAACCCTAAAAGTTTCATTCCACTCAATTTTTGATCGGAGCAATATTTTTCGAAATAAATCAACTGTAAGATTAAAATGGGACACCCGGTATACATACAAGAATTTCTTTTTTGTGACGAAATTTTAAACTTCCATAAATTAATTTCAATTTATAAATACGAAAAATTCAAAAAAAAGAGGAAGTATAAATGAAATTTTTAATTAGATGTTTAAAAAAAAAAATGCAAAACTTGAAGAAAAAACATTTAAAAAAAAAGCAAAAGCTATGTTTTTTGTAGGAAAAAAAATTAAAAAAAAGGAAGAAATAACAATCATGACGGACAATTCAAGTAAAACCGGCGAGAACGCGAATGCGAATTTGAACACGACGAAACTCGCTTTCGCAAACTCGTAGATGAGGTTAAACTTGCGTTCGAATAGGGTGGATGGTACGCGTGTGTTGCGATTGTGTGAGTATGCGTGTGAATTATAGTCCGCACATCGACTTACGAGCCAACGAGAAGACCGACACACATCTATACTCAACACATCTAAATTCAACCAAACATCTACCCTCAACGAAGATCAACGACTGTTGCTGCTAATCGGTATGCAGCGTCTAATCATTGTGCTACGCTCGGTACTCGTAACCGTGCTGAGTCTAGTAATTGGACAAAACATAAACAGCACATATCAGATCATTTCAGCGAACGAGCGGCCGGGACTTTATTTCGGAAAAGTTGCGCCCCTTCGATTACAACAAGCTGACTGGACAGTAACGTGTTTTCATTGAATTGGACAATTTCTCAAAACATTTTCCAAACGATGGACGTCAATGATTCAGAGTCATGCAGTCGTGTAAATTCGCTGATTTCATGCTGCGAATTACTCCGTCTGGAATTCATCAATGATCAACTCGCGCACTAGATCGTTGACGATCGAATTACGTAGAGTATCGAGTCACCATTACACGAGGTTGCTACGGCAAAATCATGGGAGATAAGAATATTGACATCACCAACACTCGAAGAATCTATCGACAATGCGACGTGAGGATTTATGATGGGTCGATGGAATATATTTATCACCCCAGTCTTTCGATGAATATTTCAATTGTCGCTCCAGTGTTAGATGAAATTCAAAATTGTATTACGTCTTTCATCGATTCTTTGCTAGATGAAAGAAATACATAAAACGATGGAAATACAAGCTGAAAAGCCAGCGCAGACATTTTGAGCCTCACTGTACGAGCTGGAACGAGGAATCAGAGCCATGGACACGCACCGGAGAGAGAAGCAATGATAAAAATATCTTTTTCTCGCCGGGTTCATGCTGCAAGGATTAAGTGTGCTGGAAATTATAACATTTTTCTTACGCGCTCGAATCTTTGGCGTCACAACAAAAATGTTACTTTGTATAAGGCGTCATAAAATCAAGCACTTGAGCCTCAATATTTATCTCGAGATAAAGAACTCTCAAGCGATGCTGCAACATCTAGACCACCGACTCCGTCGCCTGAGCGAAGAAAGAAGAAATTTGACGCTGGACCCTCGAAGCCCTGCGCCTTCCTCCCTCACTCCCTCAACCCTCACTCGTCATAATCGACATAGTAAGGAGAGGTCATCATGTTGAAAGAAATAATTTCATTTCAATACGCTCTTGGGCACCGTGACGGGAGGACCAAAAGATAAACGCGCGAGTAATTTTTGTTGTGTATCCGGTGAAGTAAAAAAAAAGGGATGAAATGCAGAACAATAAGTGCGTCGCTGCTGGTAGTGAGGAAAATTATTTAACAGTTTATCGCCGTCCAACGTTGAGAGGGCTGTGCGCGGTGACGTAAGCCGGAATACGATCCGACTTGAGGGAGCTTCACGAAGTGCTCTTATCAGTTCACATTTAAAAGATGCAACCCCCAGACAAACGTAATGTGCCCTTTATGCTGGGTTAACTGTGCGCCGGGGAACTATCCGTTGCATGCGGGGGCGTCCATATCCTCGTATGAACGGAAAATAGAAGAATACAAGAAGATGAAGCCGGAGCCCTTCCCAACGCGTCAAAACCTTCCGTCCGCAGGATTTTCAGGCGTTGGAAAAATTTCCACCGCACCGTCCACGAATGAAAAATCGGTGGGTCCTCCGCCTGCGGGATTCTCGGGCGTCGGAAAAACTTCCCCAGCGGGGATCTAAAGGAGGAAAAGGAAGAACGGAAGCCAGAACCACAGCGCGGACGTCTTTTGAAGTTCGTGAAAACTAAACGTGCCGACAAACCACCGCTGCAAAAGAACAAGTACGCGCAAACCGGAGGGATGACGAAAGATGCGGTCACGCAAACGTTCCAAATGATTTTGTATCCGGGACAAATCCTTGGCTGCATTCGATGGGTGGAGCCTCCAGCAGGTGACTTAATCGTGCTCAACGATAACGTCGAGATTAATGTGGCAACGTCACCGCCGAGAGCCACCTCGACCCCGACGGAAACCGTCTCTGATTCCGGGAGTAAACTCGCTGAGCTCCTCGGTTCAGACTTGGCTGAAGAATTTTCCGCGTGGAGCACGCGGTCGTGGATCGACGGACTTTTCGACGTCGCCGACCTCCAGGTGCCTCTTCAACCGGTGCAAAAAATAATAATAATAATAATAATAATAATAATAACAAGTGTGTGCTTCGCAAAATAAAACATACAAAAATACATATTTGAAAAAAATTTATATTAATCGTGCTTCGCTTAGTGGGTAAATAAATAGAATAGAATAAAATTAAATGGACATATAAACATTCATTAGAAACAGTAATCTCAAAATAGTGAAAATAGACAATAAGTGATAGTGTTAAGGGGAGACTGACAGCGTCAAAATGCCGATTTTTGAACATTAATATAAATGTTCATGGCATTTGTAGAAATTTCACAGATAGGCTACAATTTGATGTATCAAATGTAGCAACTCTTGACGCTAGTTAGAACCCGTAAGGTGCAGCGGAACTCTCATAAATCAATTTTTGATTTTCATACGCTGCGCGCAGTTCTAACCAAACCGCTTGACGGATCTTATCCTACGACGTCTCATTTTTTTTGAAAAACTTTTGCGGACCGCTTGAGCGCGGCACATTTTTTTTTTAGATCCTTATTTTGGAGTTATAGGCCACTTTTTGAATCTTTGCCCCATTTTTGGTTTTTAGAGCACTGCACACAAAACAATATTGATTATAATAAAAATATGCCGCCCTCAAGCGGTCCTTAACAGTGTTACAAAGAAAATGAGACGTCGTAGGATAAGATCCATGAAGCGGTTCGGTCAGGATTGCGCGCAGAGTATTTGAAGATCCGGGTTTCGGGAAACAGCCTCCGAAGATGAATGTATGGAAACACGTTTCCTCGGTCCTTCGCTCCACCGGTTACTGTACCTGTATAACAAATAATATTTTTCATGGTAATTGCATGCAGACAAAAATTTTTTTAACACGCTTTTCACGGTTTTTTCATATTCGTGTTTTTATTTTTTTTTAATATTTACAAATCTTTGTACACTAAAAATGCTATACATTTTTTACAATATAACCTCCAATCCGTTGACAGTTTCGAGGTTATATTGTACATATAAGGCACGGAATTCAATTCATTGACTGAAAAAGTGTAAGTAAATAAGAAAATCAACTCGATAATTTAGTAAAGACGACGAATACCATTATCTTTACAAATAATTGAATATAATAAACATATGAACTGACGTATTACTAACCACTGTGAAACTGCTCGTGTCGTTTGTCGAGATCGAAAAAGCACTTTCACGTAATTTCACGATCGGTATAGATATTTTTTATTACTTTTGAACCAATAAATAAACACTCGATAAAAATAAGTGAATACAATAAAAAAATGATAAACCACGCGCGAACGTTTGTTTTCTGTTACACTTTCTGATCACTTGCGACAATTTTTTTGATTGGCCCGTAGTCACTTCTTTCAAGCGTTTTGATTGGTCCGCAGAGTTGTACGCGCGCAATCGCGCGATATTCAAATTTCGATTCAACAGTAGAATAATTATTTTTTTACCAACTCTACAGGAATCTGAATGAATAAACAATTGTATATATATATATATATATATATATATATATATATATATATATATTATAACACGAAATCGTGCACATATGGACAATTCGGAAATAATGTCGGTAGCGGGTTGGATAGCTCAGTTGAAAGAGCACTCGACCGGCAATCGAGAGGTCCCGGGTTTGAATCCCGGTCCCGTCCCTCCGCATTTTTTTCTGAATTGTCCATAACGCAAAAAGCGTTATAAGTGGCGCCCGAAAATGGGACACGGCCTCTGAATAACCACGGAAAATTAATTTCGTGGTTGCCGTGTAAAAAGAATCCAAATCCCTGAGATCCATCTCCCACCTTTCTGCTAGCCAAGCTCCCCCACTCCTCCCTCAGGCCGCGCCTGTAGTACCCCTTCCCATACCTCATACCCCCCCCCTCAGACAATCCCAGTCTGTTGTACCCGTTGCGTTTGAGTTGAGTTTGCGTTTGAGATCGAGTCCGAGCCGCTAGATGGCGGCTCGACTCTGGCAGGGGAGATTGTAACACGAAATCGTGCACATATGGACAATTCGGAAATAATGTCGGTAGCGGGTTGGATAGCTCAGTTGGAAGAGCACTCGACCGGCAATCGAGAGGTCCCGGGTTCGAATCCCGGTCCCGTCCCTCCGCATTTTTTTCTGAATTGTCCATAACGCAAAAAGCGTTATAATATATATATGGAGCATTCCAAGTGAAATCGAGGAGTCATTTCCCTCGAGGAATCAGATCCCTTTTCGCATTGATTCCACTTTAAAAACAGCCTAATTTTTTTACAGAATTATTTCATCACTCCTTCCAGTGGCGCGACGACCGTTTGCGTGTAAAAAAGGAATAACTGAAAAAACACAATTTTTAAAATTCTTCAATTTTTTCCACAGATTCTGAGTAATAAATAAGTAATATCTATCATGATTAGAAAGTGGCATGTGGCTGCCTTATATTTTTCAAAATAATTTTTTTATTTTTAGTTTCTAAAATAAAATAAAAAAATTAATTCCTAATATTCCTTATAGAAGTAAAACATAAAATAAAAATAAAACATGTCTTGAAAAATTTTGATATTTTGCATATTTTTCAAAATAAATGAGAATATTTTTTTTTCAAAAAAAGATTTTGCTCATTTACTTTGGAAAATATGCAAAATATCGAAATTTTCCAAGACATGTTTTATTTTTGTCTATTTTTTTTCACTTTCATAAGGAATATTAGAATTTTTTATTTTCACTTTAGAAACAAAAAAAAATTATAAAAACAATTATTAAAAAAAATATAAGGCAGCCGCATCCCACTTTCTAATCATGATATAGATTACTTATTCATGATCCAGAATCTGTGAAAAAAATGCAGAATTTTGAAAATGGATTTCTAAATTTTCAAAATTCTTTGTTTACAGATTCGCTTGTAACTTTGCCATTTTTCAACGTAAGGGTCTATGACTTAGTAAATAAGTGCAGAAGATTTCGTAAAACGTAAAAAAAAAACCATTTTTCCCGATTTCACGCTGACAGGACCCCCTTAATAAGGAACGCTTGAGCGATCTTTAATAAAAAAAAATAAAAAAAACAAACCACAATTAAGGATATATCTACACATACACGCAGCCGTGAGAGCGGATATTACAACGGAAAAGTGAGATGGGTATAATTTTTTTTTTTTTTTTGAAAAAAATAAAATTTTTCAATTTTAATTGCGATTATAAGCAAAATAAAAATATCGCTATTATAAAAAAATATATATTGTGACGAAAAGTAACTATTTTTTCCAACGGCGGTCTCAGGATCGGCCACGACACCTGAAAGAAAACCGAAATATTGTTAAATTTAATTGCGTATTTTAGATACGAGTTTAATTTCATCGAAAAACATCCTCTTCGCCCTTGAAAAATTCCCCGGATAATTTTCCCTTTCTCCTAGCCAAAAATGAATATCTTAACCTCCCAAGAAAAATCCCAAAAATATTTTTATTCTCACCGCACTACTCCAGCATATCGAAGAAGCGACCAACGAGCAACAATCCTCCGTCTAGCGAGCAATTTGCAGCATTTTGGTCGCCGAGAACTTCTAGACGACATCGCGACCTCGAAGACGATTTTTCCATCGCTCGAGCCAGTTGACATTTGCCATGACAAAATTAAGAAAACACCGAGACAACACTATATTTTTCCGGGGTGACGTCCCGATCAAAACGGCGACTGACCCTCGGAAATAAATCCAAAACTACTTCGTCGAGCTGTGCACCGGTGACAGCTGAGATTTTCCCGACTACGACGAAAAGTATCACGAAAACGAGAGAGACAGACGATCGCCGGCGAGCGAGCAGCTTCGGCATAAAGGCACGAGGTGGCAGCACCGGACCGTCAAGTACATCGAGCTCCGCGCCGTGACGGCAAGGAAAACTACAAGACCTTTCCCTTCCTCATTCCCCTCACCACGAAATGCGACATGAAGAAGACGACTTTTTCCTCTCCTATACCCCTTCGCCCATCGATTCGATCATCGAGTAAAATCGCGGCCATCTTGGCCTCATTCCGAGACCACGCGTTAGCGAAGCCACACGGGCTTTTCCTTGAGATTTTTGCGTAGTAAATTTGAGAGTGAAGAAAGGAGAATAAAAGACGATAACAGGAAAGGAAATATCGAGAAAGAGAAAATAGCGAAAGAAGTATTGTGAGAAGGAAAAGAGAAAAAGAATGAGTAGAACGATTATTTCCCCGAAAGTATTGTATCAAGATTTTGCTGCGGTGTCGTGGCGTACGCGTCGTAGAGTTCCCCCTCCCCTTCTTTCGCATTGTTCGAGTATTCGTGATTTTTGTAGTTATACGGGGTAAATTGTGTATCGTGGTAATAATTAAGAGGTCGTAGCGACGGCGGACCTACGAATAAAATATCCCTGAGATATTAAGTAAGAATTTTGTGAGAAAAATCGAGATTTAGCGTCCCTGACCTTCCGTATTCCCTCTTCCCCCTCCCTTGCCCCTATTGCGTAATTCCTTTGTTCGCGCGATGAAACATTGTCGTCCATTTTGTATCACTTTTTTTTCTTCGCGCTAATATAGTATTAAGGATTATTATCATTGTGTAATTTGTTTTGCACTCCTTCGGGAATGATTATTATTATAATTCATGGTTTTTCTTTGTGTGCCTTTTTCTTTTGTACCGGTTGTTGGACCGTAAAACTAGCTGGCGCCCGATTGAATAATTTGGTTTTTTTTTGTGATTAATACGTGACTGAATAGAATTCATTTAATTTGTTTTTATTCACTTAATTTAATTTTTTTTGGGTCTAATTATTTATTTATTTTGAGATATCCCTGACAAATGGCGCCCGACGTGGGGCTCGAAAAAACGAGTCTATGGAAAATTTTAAGAAAATTTTGAAAAATTGAGAAAATTTTGGAAAATTTTGAGAAAATTTTGAAAAATTAAGAAAATTTTGAAAAATTGAGAAATGTTTGGAAAAATTGAGAAAAATTTGGAAAATTCAGAAAATTTTGGGAAAATTGAAACATTGCGGAATATTGAGAAAATTTTAGAATAAATTAGATTTAAGCGAAAATTCGAAAACACCAAAAAAATAATACTTCGAAAAATTTGAAAAATTGCGACCTTTTAGAATTAAGGAAAATTGCGAATATTTAGAATAAAGAAAAATATCGAAAAATTGGAATTAAGAAAAATTTCGAAAAATACAGCCGGAAAATACGATATTGCAGAATTTCAAGACAATTGAGAAAGACTCGTGAGTAATAGTACCCACCGCGATAAAACTTATAAAAATTTGAGATATTTTGAATTGAAAAAAAACCCGAATTCTTTTCTTTGCGACCCACGACACCCCGCATATGCATTGGTGCTCATATTATTTTGATTACTTGCTTTGATTATTTGCGATGATTTTTGATTGAATATTTTTTATTTTCGCTGAGAACTAAATATTTTCTTTTGTGATATATTGCGATTAACGTTTGCTGCTTAAGCGCCTCGTTGTTTATCTTACCCAAATCCCTTTATTTCATTACTTTTTTTGTGATATTGCATAAAATGTCGCTTGATATGGATCCTCCGCTAACAACAACTACTACCACTACCACGTGGACCACTGGAGTTACAGTGACTCCTACAATGACCCCTACAATAAAACACACTGACGATCGGACTGAAGAACCCATTCCTCCCGAAGTATATGAGGCAATGCGAAATATTAGGGAGGAGTCCCTAAAAATAACGCACCCCCGCGATTTGGTTAAAATGTGTGACCAAGCGGAATTGGATTGTGACGGCACCATGGACGAATTAGCTGACCGTTACGCACGATACGAGATCCGCCGACTGTACCTACAGGTACAGACCATCTGGAACCCGCGACGAGACGAAAGGGGGCCTCATCCCCCATTTACCTTGATGGTGGCAATAGACGACAGTTTGTACGGACAAGTTTTGAGTTCTAACGATACACAAGCGACTACCCAACAGTCCCTTAGCCCGACTGACCCCTTTTCTCCGCAACCTGCACCCCGTTCCATCCCTTCCCCACAAACTGTTCGCGCACATCCTGTTTTGAATCTCTCCCTTACCAACAGAACTGGGAATGTGTCCCAGTAGGCGGGTGCGACGCATCCGTTCCCTCCTCTTCTAAGTCAACCCCACGGACGAACAGTGACCTTCGCAGAATCTTCACCCCCAAGACGAGTTAGCTCTATCCCCCCTCCTCCCTCATCCTCACAAGCACCTTTTTTCCCCAGTATACCCCTCCTTCCCAAGACGAATGGGGATTGCATCAGACTTATACAATCCTGACAACAGACCCGATTTTGAACAGTACGAGAGTGGCACCTCGCCCCCCACCTCCGTCAGGTGGAGTACTTCCTCAAGCCACACAATCCCGCTATCGCGCGGAACTCTCAAGTCTCGGAGAATCAAGAATGGACCGAAATGTCCAGTTTTTGGACCATTGGGGCCGAAACGGATCAAAATTCCACGGCAAGCGAGGCGAAGACGGCGAGGAGTTCCCCCGCCGACTTTACGAGTATGCCTCGGGTCGAGATATGAATGATAATGAGCTACTCAGAGCTCTCCCCGAAGCATTGAGAGGAGACACTCTGCTCTGGTATAGAGTTGAGCAGGACAGTTGGTCGACCATGGACGAATTCGTATCCTACTTTCGGACCCAATTCATGTCGGCCGACTTGCAGAAAAAATTGAGACGAGACGCCGAATTAAGAACTCAGGCCAGTGGCGAGACCATTGCTGAGTATTCGGTGAAAATGAGGACGCTTTTCAATAACCTAAACCCCCCTTGCCCCTCGCAACTCTATTGGATATTTGCTGCGTGAACGTGAAACCGGAATTGACATTAAACGTCCACCATGAGGAAGTAGCGAGCTTCCATGAGTTGCAACTAGTTTGCCAACGATTGGAAGACGCCCAAACTCGAGCTAAAAATTATCGACCCCCTCCTCCTGCTGATCAGATGGCGTTGCCGTCCACAGGGTACAATCCCCCGGATAAAAGCGCGCGTGGTCATGCCACTGCCGCTGCCAAGACAGATGTGGGACAAACCCGTCCCGAAAAACCGACTGTTTCCGCTCCGAACCCACCTCCTCCAGCACTTCCCCCAAGGTCACAAGACCCACCCCCATCCACCGTCCATGCTACGGCGGATTCAATTGCAGCTCCTCAACCTCCCTTCCCTCGCCAAACAACACCTCACTACCCCCAAAACTCCGCTCCCAGACAATTCCAACCTCGCTTTCCAGCCTCGGCTGGCCCTCGTTATCAACCACCCCGCTCCAACGGGCAATCAACTGCCCCGATCCCTCGCCTCATGGACATTCCCGTCCAACGACCTTCTGAGATTCCCACCTCCACCTCCCCCACTAAGAGATGCTACAATTGTAGACAACTCGGGCATATTTATAGAGAGTGCACGGCGCCCCTCGGATTTTTCTGCTGCATCTGCGGATATCCGGGTTGCAACGTCAACACCTGCACTAATTTCACGCGTGCCCGGGCGGGAAACGGCCAGCGGGGATGACAGTAAAACCATCGCCTCCCCGGCCTGCTAGAAGGATGCTCGATGAATCATAGAAATAAAACGAGCCCCTAGCCCCGCCACAGGGAAATCCCCTATCGAAGACTTTTGAGAATTTTTTCCCACTTCCCAAATCGAGAACTTTTGAGTGCCCTTCAGGCTTTTCGGAAATAGACACAATTAGAGATCCCCACGGGGATAATCGGCATTTCTTTTGGGTAAGTATCGGAGGTTACCCACGCCAAGCCCTTATCGACTCCGGCGCGACCGGATCCTATCTTGGGACGGATCTCGCCGAAGCCGAGGGCAGTCCATTGCGGTCGACCGAAGGAGGAGTACGAGTAGCCAATGGCGCCGTAGTACCCCTTCGGGGAATAATAACCTCGCAGTTTGAGATAGAGGGAATAATCCGCCCCATCGATTTAAAAGTAGCCCCGTTGGGATATGACTGCATTTCGGGAAGAGACTTTTTGAAGGCTTTCCGAATGCTGATTGATCACGACGAGGACCTATGGAGAATTAAAAATGGCCCTTGGAGAGAATTTGCGAGCCCAACCGGTCCTATTTGGAGTATTCCTGTCCTGCCCCATTGCGATGGATTAGTGAAAGCAACCCCCGTAGATAAAAAGCGCTTAGACCGCCTTTTGGATCGCCTCATCCCTCCTAGTCCTCAAATACCCCTCACCTACACTTACTTGACGGAACACCATATTGACGTACAAGAACATCCCTCAATCCGACAAAAACCCCGCATAATTTCCCCCTTCCTCCTCCCAATAGAAGATCAAATAAAATAACTGCGATAAAATGATCGCGGAGGAAGTAATCGAAAAATCCACCAGCCCTTGGCTGAGTAATCCAGTAATAGTCCCAGAACCCAATGGAAAACACCGTTTTTGTACTGATTATCGAGATGTGAATCAAGTCACGCGTAAAGACGCCTATCCCCTCTCTAATATGGACCGTATACTAGACGGATTAAGACGAGCCCGATACATTTGCCGTCCCTGGAAGGGGACTGTTCCAGTTTCGACGTATGCCCTTCGGACTGATGAATGCTCCTTCGATCTTCCAACGACTTATGGACCGATTAATTGATCATGCATGGGACCTCCACGTATTTGCGTATTTGGATGACGTGATTATTGCGACTGAGACAATGGACGAGCATTTTTATTATTTGACTAAAGTATTGACAACCTCCGACAGGCTAAATTGGAGATAAATCGAGAAAACAGTGAGTTTTTCTACCCTGAAGTGCCGTATCTCGGGTACATTATCGGACCTGGCGGACTAAAGGCTGATCCCGATAAAATTATCCCGCACCAAAAACCCTAAAGCAGCTCCGCCGATTCCTTGGAATGGTCGGTTGGTACGCCCGCTTTTTTCAAGACTTTTCCCACGACAAAACCCCTTTAACCGAATTACTGAAAAATGATATTCCTCGGCATTGGGGACCCCAGCAACACGCTGCGTTTGATACTCTTCGACTAGCCCTTACCCAGACCCCTGTCCTAGTCCGTCCAGATTTTACGAAATCTTTTACGATTCACACCGATGCGAGTGATACCGCCGTCGGTGCAGTTCTAACTCAAGAATTTGACGGGAAAGAGCACCCCATTCTATTTGCGAGCCGAACGCTGACACGACCCGAGCGCCAGTACACTACCACCGAGAAGGAGTGTCTCGCCGTGTTGTGGGCAGCTAAAAAGTTAAGACCGTTTATTGAGGGGACAGCGTTCACTGTCATTACAGATCATAGTAGTTTGAGATGGCTGCGTAAATTGCGAGACCCTACGGGACGATTAGCTCGTTGGGCTTTGGCGATGCAGGCCTTAGATATAACGATTCTACACAGGAAAGGGACACTTCATGTTGTGCCCGACGCCCTGTCCAGAATGTTCGAGGAATGTGACGTCGACACTACCGATCCCTGGTGTTTAGCAGAAAGGACCAGCGTCCAAGAATTCCCCTCCAAATACCCGAATTGGAAAATCGAAGATGACCAATTATATTATCACCGTCAGAGATGTGAGTAACGAGTTACTTTCGTAACTAGTTTCGACAGAGTTACACGATACTTTTGTATCGAGTAACTAAAATTTTGTAGTTACTGCGATACGAATGTATCGAGTAACTATAGTTACTCGATACTTTTGTAACGAGTAACGAAAATACCTCAGTTACTCGTTACATTTGTATCGAGTAACGACAAAATTTTCGATACTCGATACTTTTTTAACGAGTAACGAAAAAATCTGAGTTACTCGATACTTTTATAACGAGTAACGAAAAAATCTGAGTTACTTGATACTTTTGTATCGAGTATCGAAAATTTCTCAGTTGGTCGTTACTTTTGTAACGAGTAACGAAAAAATTTGAGTTACTCGATACATTGGTAACGGGTATCGAAAATTCCTTAGTTACTCGTTACATTTGTATCGAGTAACGAAAATTCGTCAGTTACTCGTTACATTTGTATCGAGTAACGAAAATTCCACAGTTACTCATTACATTTGTATCGAGTAACAAGTGTCGAAAATGTCCTAGTTACTCGATACTTTCGTATTAAGTATCGAAGATTTTTGAGTTGCTAGGCGCTTTTGTAGCGAGTATCGGAAATTTCTTAGTTACTCGAAACATTTGTATCGAGTGTAGGTTGGGTATCGAGAAGTGGGAAGAAGTGGGCGCGCGGTCGGTGTAAGACTCGGCGATCACCGAAGTTAAGCTGCGTTTAGAGGCTGTCAATAGTTAGATGGGTGTTACTCGTTATTCGTTAATCGTTACTCGTTACAAAAGTATCGAGTAACTGAGAACTTTACAAATGTATCGAGTAACTCAAATTTTGTCGTTACGCGTTACAAAAGTATCGAGTATCGAAAAGTTTTTCGTTACTTGATACAAATGTAACAAGTAACTGAGGAATTTTTGTTACGCGTTACAAATATATTGAGTAACTCAAATGTTTCGTTACTCGTTACAAATGTATCGAGTGTCGAAAATTTTTTCGTTACTCGTTATAAAAGTATCGAGTAACGAAAAACTTTTCGATACTCGTTACAAATGTATCGAGTAACTCAAATTTTTTTGTTACTCGTTACAAAAGTATCGAGTATCGAAATTTTTTTCGTTACTCGATACAAATGTAACGAGTAACTGAGGAATTTTTGTTACTCGTTACAAATGTATGGAGTAACTCGAATTTTTTCGTTACTTGTTACAAATGTATCGAGGAACTCAAATTTTTTCGCAACCCGTTACAAAAGTATCAAGTAACTCAAATTTTTTCGTTACTCGTTACAAAAGTACCGAGTAACTTAGAAATTTTTGTTACCCGTTACGGAAGTATCGAGTAACCACAGTTACTCGATACATTTGTATCGAAGTAACTAAAAATTTTAGTTACTCGATACAAAAGTATCGAGTATCGAGTAACGACTAGTTACAAATTTGAACATCTCTGATCACCGTCCCCACCCAATCATAGATCCCACACTTGAGGACTTGGACGCATGGAAACTGGTCCTTCCCCAAGAGTCTCGAGAACGAGCTCTCAAAGACGCTTAGAATCCCCAATCCGGCCACTTGGGCATAGACAAGACGTATCATAGTGTCACCCAGGATTTCTTCTGGCCCGAAATATTCCAAGACGTAGCACGATACGTGGCACGGTGCCAAACCTGCCAACTCCACAAAGTACCCCAGACTCCCCCCCCCCCCCCGACAGGACTTATGAGAGAACGAACGATTGAAGGCCCATGGAGCGTAGTCGCTGCCGACATAATGGGACCGTTCCCCCCCAGTAAGAAACAGAATCGATACGTAATAGTTTTTCAGGACCTTTTTACGAAACATGTAGAAGCAAAACCCCTACGGACAGCCACCGGACCCAACATAATGACAGCCCCCGAGGTATTAATCCTTAATAAGTGGGGATGCCCCCAGTACCTCCTGACGGACAACGGAACTGAGTTTGTTAACAACCACGTGACGAGACAGCTTAATGAGTATGGAATTTTACAGATAACTATCCCTCCTTATCACGCCCAAGCAAATCCCGTAGAAAGAGTAAATAGGACCCTTAAAACGATGATTACCTCGTACATAGCCGAGGATCATCGCGAATGGGATGCACATCTCCCTGAATTATGTTTCGCGATGAACACCGCTGTTCAATCATCCACCAAATGACCCCTTCCTCTTTGAATTTCGGACGTAATCCTCGTCCTATGAAAAGTCTTCGAGATAGAAACCGTTCCCGCTACATTACTCTCGGAGATCCTAACGTCTGATCTGATAGAATGAAGAGACTCCCCCTTATTCATGATTAGGTACACAAAAATTTGGAACAAGCCGCAACGCGGCGAGCCCATTATTACAATCAGAACCGTAGAGACACCTGATTCAAAGTAGGAGACCAAGTATTGAGAAAATATCGAGTATCATCGTCCGGCGCGCAGTACTTTGCCGCCAAATTAGCGCCCCGATATAACGGACCAGACACTATTAAAACCGTCCTATCCCCAGTAGTTTACGAATAAGAGGGCCCGGATGGCCGAATTATTGCGAAAGGTCAAATTAAAGATCTAAAAGTTTACACCCCCCCTCCGATGAAACCGGAGAGACCTTCACAAGATACTAATATTTTACAGGAACAAGAGATTAACGATGAGGAGAGGCCCACGAGGAACCGGACCACCCGGGCGGGGCCCGTATCGCGCCCCGATGGGGTACCTGGAAGAGGCAGGAGGGCCGCTCGACGAAGCTTAGACGCACCGAGTGAGCAGGAGCGACCTTCGCCCTCGACTCCCTTGTCTCTAATCCTCCCCGATCCCTTTCTCCCCGTACTATTGAGATTGACGACCTGGTGGCCAGGTACACCATGCCAACCCTCTCCCCCCAATCCCTATTCTCGCTTCTCGAAATGACTTCCCGGAGCTTCCGCAATCCTCCCCCAGCCAGGGAGCAATTTCCAAAACCCCCTGCACCCCTGCGCAGCCACGAGGCCGCGCATTCGCCATGACAAAATCAAGAAAACACCGAGACAACACTATATTTTTCCGGGGTGACGTCCCGATCAAAACGGTGACTGACCCTCGGAAATAAATCCAAAACTATTTCGTCGAGCTGTGCACCGGTGACAGCTGAGATTTTCCCGACTACGACGAAAAGTATCACGAAAACGAGAGAGACAGACGATCGCCGGCGAGCGAGCAGCTTCGGCATAAAGGCACGAGGCGGCAGCACCGGACCGTCAAGTACATCGAGCTCCGCGCCGTGACGGCAAAGAGAACTACAAAACCTTTCCCCTCCTCATTCCCCTCACCGCGAAATGCGACATGAAGAAGACGACTTTCTCCTCTTCTATACCCCCTCGCCCATCGATTCGATCATCGAGTAAAATCGCGGCCATCTTGGCCTCGTTCCGAGACCACGCGTTAGCGAAGCCACACGTGCTTTTCCTCGAGATTTTTGCGTAGTAAATTTGAGAGTGAAGAAAGGAGAATAAAAGACGAAAACAGGAAAGGAAATATCGAGAAAGAGAAGGAGAAAATAGCGAAAGAAGTATTGTGAGAAGGAAAAGAAAAAAAGAGTGAGTAGAACGATTATTTCCCCGAAAGTATTGTATCGAGATTTTGCTGCGGTGTCGTGGCGTACGCGTCGTAGAGTTCCCCCTCCCCTTCTTTCGCATTGTTCGAGTATTCGTGATTTTTGTAGTCTTACGTGATGAATTGTGTATCGCGGTAATAATTAAGAGGTCGTAGCAACGGCGGACCTACGAAAAAAATACCCCTGCACTGTGGGTAGATTCACAGAAAAATCGGCAAAACTAGGCTGATGTGCGTACTGAAAAATGCAATGGTGATTCTTAAGTTTTTAACCTCGCTGATTTCAAATCTGGAATAAAAATTTCGAAAAAACAAAATGGCGGACCGGAAGTGACTATCTGCGTTACTAAAAAGAATCCGATTTGAGTAGGGGTCGGTAAATTTGCGGTTTAAAAGTCACTTGTTGAAAATCTCTAATCAAAATTTCGAAAAAACAAAATGGCGGACCGGAAGTGACTATCCGCATTACTAAAAAGCATCCGATTTGTGTAGGGATCGGTAAATTTGCGGTTTAAAAGTCACTTATTGAAAATCCTGAATCAAAATTTCGAAAAAAAACAAAATGGCGAACCGAAAATATATTTTTATCTTACTCATAAGCAACTTTTGCTATCAGAAATCAATATTTGTGTTTTGAAGGTTGTTTTTTATAAATTTTGAATGAGATTTGCGGAAAACAAAACGATTGTCTGGAAGTGAGGGAAAGTTTTCAAATAATTTCGGAAAATTAGTTATAAATCATTTTTAACGAATTTTATTGCTAAATACATTTGAAACAGCAATCGACACTTAACGAATTAAATTTTACCGAAAATAATACGTGCGTTACATAGAATAATTAATAATTAATAATAATAATAATATTAATTATTAATAATTATTCCTGATTTCAATATTAATCATAATCGTCAGCGTCGGAATCGCGATCGCCGTCGTCAGAGGAATTGGTGGATTCTGATTCGTCACTCGTGTATTCCATTAATTCACCTAAACCATACTTATCGCGAGAACTATCGGTACAGAGCAAAAGTTGCAATGCTTCTGGTGATAAACTTTTTGCTTTTTTCGGATACTGCTTGCCCATGCTCGATATGTATGGATCTGAAGTTAAGAGGAGTCGATTGAAAACGTCTTGCATGGTCGCTGTTCTCGAGTGTTTTCGAGCAAAACACTCGCGATATTTTTTAATATCCTTGTTACGGGCTTCCTGTGCGTCTTCTGACATTTGCCCGATAGGAAGCGGGGACCATTCAATTATCAAAGGACCGTGAATCAAAACTTTGTGAACCGTAGTTGGCATGCAGTACCAAGAATACAAAGTTACGAACATTTCGGCGGTTTCAAGACTATATTGTTTGAAAGCAGTTACATTTACGGCAAAGCCACTTGAAAGAACTTGCAATATTATGTGGAATCTTTTCATAATATTCTCGTCCAAACCCAAAATTCTTGATGAAATTTGAGTATTTTCGAAAAAACGTCGCGCAGTGTTTCCGTCGTTACTGCTACCAAACCCTTGTTTCGGTTTATCAACATCAAGATGCAACTCTTTCTTGAATGCGGCTTGAATAACTCGTTTTCGCTCAGCAACTACTTTTTTTTCTTCATCTTTTCGAGTTTGCCACTTGTGAACACCGATTTTATAGCCGATGTGCAAGAAGCACTCAAAAAAACGGATCCACGCATGCAACGTTGATAATCCAAGTTCGAGTCGAGTTCTGTCAACGTCTACAGTTTTCATCAGCTCTATGTCATTAAATTGCGATGATGTGAGATTGCATATATAGCAACGCATTGCGGATTTTGTATTTGTCACGGAGTTGCAAACTTTGCCGTCAATCATAGTGAAATACAGCTCGTATTTAACAGTAACTTCCTTCCCGTCAATAAATGTCGTAAAAGGGGTGAGAGACTCGATCTGATTATCAACGTGTTGCCGTTCCTGAATCGTTGACGACACAGTTTCTTTTAAAAATTGAATTCTAATAGGGCGACAATACCGTGGAGATGAGGGCCTGGGATTTTTCCAAAGGACGAATTCTTTTTTTGAGATATCCGATCCTAAAATTTGCAATGGAGCTAAAGACGTTAAAAATATACTCGCATCAGAACTCTCAGCATTCGTAAACTTTTGTTTGTATTCACTGTGCCCAGAGCTTCCATCACAACCCCATTTACAAATTAGTCTTAAATTCTTCGATTCTTCAGGGCGCAAAGAGTTAATCACGTCAGTTTGCAACTTTAGAATTCTGTCGCAAGTGTGATCAATCAAAGACTGTAATTTCACTTCGGCTAAAGTCTCAGTTACCGTTATATCTGAAGGGTAACAACGGTTTTTAGCAGCAACGACTTTTGCGTACGATGGATAAATAGCAACTTTTTTATTTCTCAAAGATCGCCTGATGTCTATGTATTGCTGTTTTGTTAGTTTTGCATTTACAAAATCTATCAGTGCTTCATCTCCAGACATCTCAACTAGCCGTGGATCTATCGACGATTCATATGCTGTTCGGTATCTCGCAGCTCTTGAGGGAGATTTTGTTGTGATGTTTTTTAAAATAGTGGCAGCATCGTTTAATCCTGCAGAACTGCAGGATTAAACGATGCTGCCACAGCAGGTATACGTTTACCTGCTGGGGACTATGCGCCCAGCCTGAACAAAGAAGCCAAGCGTTGCGCGACATGAGAATTCCGGTTCCCAAAGCCAGATATGCAACAATCTGCAGAATTTTTTTTATAAATTCTAATCTTAATAACATTATCAATACGCTACAATGTTCAAAAGTCTGGGATCTCCTGGGATCACAACTATTTTTATACTTCTTTTGGAAAAATAAATTTACAAGCTTGCTTAAAATGCATACATTGAACACTCTTTTATACATACAATATTTCAAATTTCAAAAAACTATTTGACATGATAATATTCTACATACCTTCAAGATTATCTCCCATTTTACCGATTTGAAATCGGTAGCGTAGAACAAAATATATTTCACTTTGCGCGAATCGAAAATTTCAGCGTACAAAATCGCTACGTTCTTCACTCTCGAACGGTCGAGTTCAGACTGTCGTAAGTCGAGTACCGCGAAGGGTAGGGACCGGTCCTTTTACAATAGGGCGTACAAATACCTGGGCTTTGAAATGACATACATAGAAATATGAAATGAGAACACTCAATTTTTGGGTTTTGCCGATTTTTCTGTGATTCTGCCCACAGTGCCCTGAGATATTGAGTAAGAATTTTTCGAGAAAAATCAAGATTTAGCGTCCCTGACCTTCCGTATCCCCTTTTCTCCCCTCCCTTACCGCTATTGCGTCATTTCTTTGTTCGCGCGACGAAACATTGTCGTCCATTTTGTATCTCTTTTTTTTTCTTCACGCTAATATAGTATTAAGGATTATTATCATTGTGTAATTTGTCTTGCACTCCTTCGGGAATTATTATCATTTTAATTCATGGTTTTTCTTCGCGTTCCTTTTTATTTTGTACCGATTGCTGGACCGTAAAACTAGCTGGCGCCCGATTGAATAATTTGGTTTTTTTTTGTGATTAATACGTGACTGAATAGAATTCATTTAATTTGTTTTTATTCATTCAATTTGATTTTTTGTTGGGTCTAATTATTTATTTATTTTAAGATATCTCTGTGAATATATATTAATGAAAATTTGAAAAACATGCAGGTTGACGGGGCCGTCGACTTTCCAAGGGGGTAGGGGTGTTACATCCCGATATGTTTGTGATGATATTTTTCCTATATTATTTTCCGATCATTAACGATCGTGAGATATCATCATTTTTACTATTTGATTATTTCATTAATTGTCATAAATTGATTCATAATTTCGCTCTCGTGACTCGCTCTCACGAAAATACGAAACGCGTTTTCCGGTGCATCGATAAAATTGCAGTCGCGAGTCGTCACCTCGCTCGAGTTCACGGCGACGTTGCGATTCGCGACCGTGGGATGCGCCGACGGACCAGGGCTCCACGCACGAAACAGTTGAATCAAAGATTTTTGCACGTGAGGCTGATAGCAGAATCCCTACAAAGAATCCCCCAGAAACCCTTCTTTTTCTCAGGAGAGGGAAATCATTCTTTTTGAGTCAGTAAAGGAATTCATTTTCAAATTAGTCTCAGATTAAACTCGGAAGAGTCAAAACTTCAAGATCTCGGACTCCGGGTCGTTCTGTGTCCTCCCTGCGCCGCGCTGTAAATCTGATCTGCGTGTAGGCGAGATCAGTATCGCATAGTGGGCTATTGCGTCGCGAGCACCCGTAAAATTATATAATTATTCGAACTGTCTTTTTGCCGTGATTATTAAATATTTGTGACGCTGAGTATCTCTTCTTCCTCCCTGCGCCATATTATAAACCTGATCTGCGTGTAGGCGGGATCAGTATTGCATAGTGGGCACTTGTGTCGGGAGTACTCGCGAAACTTATATCAATTATTCAAACGGTTTGGTGACCGTATATTTAAAACTCTTTTATTCACACTGTAAACTGTTTCGTGCGTGTGTGTGTGTGTGACTGTGGTCGAGCCATAATAATTGGCAGAACCCAGTGGCGTTTTCTTGGTGCCGTTCACGCACTGTAAGCCTGAGATGCCTGAAAACAGCGCCAGCAAACAGCACCGTCGGGTAATCCCAGGATAACACCAATGTACAATCCATCAATTGTGTCAATTCGTGGCAAGTCTCCCTCTTTCAATTCAGGATATACTGTCGCGATTGGAATTGTTTCGCGCGTACGAGCTCTAATGCGAAAAATTTGCGCTTCAGGCTCGGTGCGTTTGATACTAGTGACACCTACGGATGTGAGAATTTTATATTCTCCGTCCTCATATTCAGAGCCGAGAAAAGGCTTGGGGCGAATCGGCTCACTGTACGTCACGAGAGTGTTATAATGAAACGAAATTTCGGCTTTTTCTTGACGCGGGTACGGTTTGCCGATTATACCCTTGCATTTTACCGGGAGGCTACGAACGACATGAAAAATATTCGGTATTTCGGTGAAATGAAGTTTGATTGTTCTTATCGTATAAAAAAAAATTTCTGTTATTCCAGAAATTTTTACTCGTTCGTCCAAATTGACAAAAACATCGCCCTTAAAGAATTCAAATATGATGATATTAATGTGCGCGTCTGTATCGATGAAAAAAATTTCGCTTCTGTCGATAAGCTCCGGGGCTTGTAAACGTATTACAGGTGATTCTTCGACAATAGTGGTCCATAATATAATTCGAACTTGACCGTGAGAATCTTGTCCGGTTTTTTCATACCGTTCTCTTGAATCCTGAGAGCTATAGGAAAATTGTGAAATTGCACGTGCTCCTGAATTCGAAGTGCTCGCGGGTATTGTCTCACCCCGCGGTGGTTCTATTTCCTTAAATGAGGGTTCTGCCAGTGGGGCGCCGCGCGGCGATTGTGAGCGCTTATTTAATGGGCATCCCGTACAACCGCGTCCGCGAGCACAGCACATTCGAGGATCACAATTTTGGTGATAGAATTCGATTCCAGGACTCGGAGGTCTTGGTGAAAAATTTCGTTCGGGTTTTAGAACACTTTTTGATTGTCGATCATGAAAAGAGATCCCGATTTTAATGTCGAATAAAATGATAAAAATCAGCTAAAATAACTCCGATTTATCAGTCATAGAAAACTCGCTGAGGAATGGAGCGAAATAATAAAACAATGTGCAAATACAAATTCCACACGCAACTATTGTATCACTAACCTATTGTACACACACACACACCCATTCTCAGATTCGCTCACCCTTGCTGGTAATTTCCAAAGTTTCTTTTTAACGATTGTCGGGTAGTTTGAATCAGACGCCAATTCAATATAGCTTCAGGCACAATCACAAGTTTTGCAGTAACACTCACGAGGAGAACACCAGAAGTGCCATAAACCTATTTACCTGGGACTTCGCTCAGTGAAAGAGAGGTGAAAATAAGCGAACACGTGTCTCGGCTTATGCTCGGACACTCAACCGTTTCCGAGAAAATGACGGTCAAAGTTTTTGACGTTCCTTAGATGCTTGTCAGCGCGCGTCGAGTTGTACCGAAGCGGCGGCGCAGCGGCTAGCGTCTCGGCATCACACTTTTGCGTCCCGTGTTCAAACCCGATGTTATAATTTTTTTTTCTTACATTTATGCATGTCCGTAGAAGATTACTTCGCGAATGTTTCTTGTCAATGTATTTCGAAATAACCCTGTCTTTTTTCGTCGATTAATTTTGTGTCTGGTACATGAATAAATGTTTTTTTAATAATTAAATAAAATTGAACGAGCAAATCTTTAAAATTATTCACGGTAAACTTCCTGCAGTGTGTCTTGTTAATAATATTGGTGGATGGCGTACTTTTTCCCAAGAATTGAGGTTCGGTCGGGCAAGTATACTCTTTTATCAACCGATCCTGACCTGCCCAGCTGTTTTCGTGTCCTCGAGGGGATCAGTAAGGCAAACACATCATTCCCAAGTTAGTTCTCGAAGCGAACAGACATGGAGCCTCCAGCAAAATTAAAACGAAAAAATAACGAAGACGAGCCCGTACCAGGGACTTTGCAAGGTGATCTTCAGGACAAATCTGTGGATATTGTGAACGAGAGTGAAACTTCGAGCCCTGGAACTAGAGAAGAAATAACCTCCGCAGTGTACTATTGTATTGAACTGTTAGAGAAATTAAATATCATTAATGAAACGTTCACAAGAAAATCGAACCGATCGAAAATCTTGGGCAAAGAAATGGCGGAAAAAATCATCGATCTTATAAACGGTGGAGAGTTTACCGAAGAAACGGAACTATTGACTGCAGAAGAAGCTGCCGGGGAAACTGCAGGGGAAGTAGGTGAAGGGCAGACTGCAAAAGCAATCGTCGAAGAGGAGCCTTCCACTTCACCACAAGAAAGTGATGATGAGCTAGAAATAGATGAAGTTCCAGTAGAATTGAAGGTAAATTTAAATCAACATATTTTTTCTGTGAATGAATTCACGCAAGACTTTCATGTCATGATGAAATTTTGGGCAGGAAGTTCATTGGATAAAATAAAAATCCTTCATTTTTGATTACAGTTAAAGGCAGTCAGGCTTGCCGAACTTCATCCAAAGTGGAAATTAAAAACGATCGCGTCAAAAAGCACGACCAAACTGAAAAATAATAAACAGCTATGGCGATGGAAAAAACAAGTAGAGAAGGGTGGAACAAAGCAAGAAAAATGCAAAATGATCGATTCCTGGGTCTACGATCGTTTCGAAGAATCTAGAAAGAACGGGCATCTAGTTATGACCCGAATGTTACGGCAGTGGGCGATGGTAGCAGCAGCTTCATTACAATCCGCAGATTTTGAATTTAAGGCTTCACAGTCGTGGTGTGATAGGTTCAAGGTAAATCATAGGATTCGGCAGAGACATGTTACAAAATATGTCAGCACAAAGGAAAAACGTACGTTCGAAGAATTATTACAAAGTGCAGAGACGTTTCAAGGTCGGGGGTCTGCTTTCATTCCGTACTACGACCCTGATTTTGTGATAAATACGGATGAAACCGGATGCGAGTATCACATCTGCAGTAAACGAACATTGTCGCACCGAGGTGAAAAAGCCACAGAAGTTGCTGTCAACCAATTAAATCACTTGACACATTCATATACCGCCCAATACGATCTAACACTTTCTGGTAAACTCCTGCCAACGGTCTTCATTTGCCTTCAAAAAGTAAGCGGAAAATTCGGTCCTCGAGTGCAACAACAGGTGAACCAACTCATGGAACAATATCCGAACGTGTATGTAACCGCAACGAAATCCGGAAAACTCACAAAAGAAACATATGGTCAGTTTTTAGATGAAGTTATAAAACCATATGTTGAAACGGAGCCATTCTTGTTTATAATTGACTCATGGGGTGGACAGAGTGATCCTTCGTTATACGACGAAAAATTCGTGGATGAAAACGGAATACCAACCTGTTCGTTGAAAGTAATTCCTCCAAAGTGTACGCCGCTCTGTCAACCCTGTGACGTATACTTTTACCGCCAAATAAAAAACTTCATACGGAAACTGCAGAATTGCTCTACACTCATCGCCCAGCAAAGGGATATCACTTCTAGACGTGACGCAATAACAATCCACGCATTGGTTCATAATCAATTGCAGGCACCAGTCTTCGAAAAAATTATTCGTTATGCGTGGTTTGCCTCAAAATTATTGCCCACGCGTGATATCTTCAACAATGTCAACGATGTTTGTTTCCCTAATGGAACTCACACCAGGAAGTTTGACTGTGGCAAACCTGCCTTTGCAAGATGTTCTTGGTGTTCAGAATATTTATGTTTCGAATGTTTCTATGATCGTTATCACCCAAAGGAATGCACCCAATTCCAGTCAATCGAGACGGATACAGAAATCGAATAGATAGATATAGGAATCAGAATTGATATCAGGATGAAATATAAGAATTAATATAAGAATTGATATGAGAATAAAATGCAAGAATTCATGTCTCTTTATAAGAATTAAATATAAGAATATGAGAATATATATAAATGAGTACAAGGAAATTATTATAGAAATGAAATATAGGAATATGTGAATCTGAAAAAGTTGCAGTTCCTTAAAACCATTCACACAAATATTATACATTTTATAATATCATAAATACACAAAACTCATTATGAAACGCAGTTGAAATTTTCTAATTATTATTACGCCCTGTATCCTGTAAATTGGTAAGAAACATTCGCGAAGTAATCTTCTGCGGACATGCATAAATGTGAGAAAAAAAAAATTAATATCGGGTTTGAACACGGGACGCAAAAGTGTGATGCCGAGACGCTAGCCGCTGCGCCGCCGCTTCGGTACAACTCGACGTGCGCTGACAAGCATCTAAGGAACGTCGAAAACTTTGACCGTCATTTTCTCGGAAACGGTTGAGTGTCCGAGCATAAGCCGAGACACGTGTTCGCTTATTTTCACCTCTCTTTCACTGAGCAAAGTCCCAGGTAAATAGGGTTATGGCACTTCTGGTGTTCTCCTCGTCAGTTTGAATAATGATACACAATATCGGGTAAAAACTAGCCAAAGACAGTTCGAAAAATAATATGAAGTTGCAGGTGCTCCCGACACAAGAACCCACTGTGCAAATACTGATCCTACCTACACGCAGACCAGGTTTACAATGCGGCGCGAAAGAGGAAAAAGGGTGACCCGCTTTTAAAGCACTCACCATACATGAAAAGTGGCTATTGGTATTGCCTTCCAAAAACCTATTTCTTATGAAAACAACCATACAAACTTTATACCAACATATGTTGACATATTATACAAAAACAACAAATTTTGGATTTTCTGTCCCCTCGGCCGTCTGTATGTGCTCATAACTCAGCAATCCATGGACGGATTCGGTTCAAATTCATAGCACAGTTTTGTTTTACTATAATCTCAAAACCTTTCTTGACTCTATCTATTCAGACAATGTTGAATGTGAAATTTACCAAAAAAACAGCCATTTTTGAGCCAAAAACCCATTTTTGTGTCCGTCCAGAATTAGATCTCCGCAACCTGTGAACCAATGTTTTTGTAACTTATAGACTTTCTTTATAGGATCATAAAGAAGTGTCCTGTAGAGTTTAAAGTCTTTACAGTTCTTCGAACCATTTTGTTCTAACGAAAATAACTTTCTTTTTCATTTTTTTACTCATTGCACGAAGATGCGTGAACGAATTTTTTTATTTTCACCACGTACTTTCATTTTAATACATTTTAACTATTTCAAGAGTTTAAAATGATTTTAACAATTTAAACATGGAATTGTTAATATTTTTGTTTTATTCATTCATAACTTTTTAACGTTTTCGCCAAAAAAAAACTGATTGGACAAAAATTTTAGACTTTTCTTACTATTTGATAGAATGTTATTTTTTTTTTTAAATATAATCATTGATGATTAGTACACGTCTAAGTATTTGAGTTTTTGTTTCCAAATCTTATTATTACTTTGATGCAAAGAAAAAATTATATGAATCATAACCTTACGTTCCTGAAATACACAATTTTCTTAATAAAAAAAACATTTTCACACAATACACCACACTACACTCGATCGAATTACACAAATTGTCACTCTAAAAAATCATATGTCATATTTTTCAACACTATAATTTAATTAAACAATTCAACGGCCGTGATAACGATGACAGATAAAAATCATCAATAAACGAAAGCAAATTTTGGCAATGACAAGAGTAAGAAATAAGGAATAAGAATCAGCCAATCGTTGCGCACTTTAGCGAAACTACGCCAATCGGATGGGTGATTTCTTATTTTTGTCATTGTGTTTCCGGGTTTATTTACATGCTCACAGCACGAATAGGGGGAATTCTGACATGGGCGCACGGTGCTTGAGTGCTGCATAATCTGGCGTACCCATTGGTCAAAATGAATTTCGGGCGTGGAATTGTGGCGCGCGAAATTCAATTGGACGAATAGGTACGCCAGATTATGCAGCACTCAAGCGCAGTGCGCCCGTGTTAGAATTCACCGATACATCGGCATATAAAATGCTACGGGATAATGAATATGACGCTCACAGCGCTCAAAACATTCAAGACGAATGCAGCCTATGCTATCTCACTGCCACTCGACGCGACAACCAAAGCTAGAATATAAAAGATACGCCCGGCTCGTCTCAGGTTCTATCGTCTCTCTGTTCAGAGTCAATTTTGATTTTTCATGTCCGAATTTTATTGACAGACACACATGATCAAATCTACTCAATTCTCGCTATTACAATTGTCGGAAAAAATATGGAAAAGAATGTTAATGTCTTTTTGGCTGTTTTAAGCTAAAAAATTGAGTTTTCTTTCTATGGGACATCTTCGATATAAAAAAATGTATAAAATTTTATGTAACCAAAAAATTTTTTTAAGATTTTACTGAAGATGGGATTCAAATAACTTCTTATTAAAAAAAAGTCGATTTTTTTTTCTTCGTAATGTTGGTCTTTTTTCCTTCTATGACTACAATAGTTATGATTTTAATGATGTTAAGATAAATAATTTGAATTCTCTCATTTATTTCCTTTGTAAATTATATTAACATTAAGAATTACAATTCTTATGTAAAGAAATTGAATAAAGTACAAAACGTACTCGAATTGTAATTCCAATTGTTAATTATTATAATTTACAAAGGAAATATGTAAGAGGAGTAAAATTATTCATTTTAACATAATTGAAATCAACTGTTTTAGTCATGGAAGGAAAAAAGATCAAAATTACAAGAGAAAAAAAGTTGAACAAAATTTCTTTGAATATGAGAAATTATTTGGATCCCATCTTCGGTAAAATCTCAAAAATGTCCTTCTTTTACGTAGAATTTTATAATTTTTTTGAAAAATTTTGGAGGTGTCCCATTAAAAGAAAATTCAATTTTTTAGCTTAAAATAGCCATGAAGACAAAAACAAATTTTCTCAATTCTTAATATTTTTATCAAAAAGTAGTCTAAGTTGGAAACAAACAATGTTTTGTGTTTATAACTTCACAAAATATTTTTTTTTTCAACTTGGACCCTTTTTATTTTTTTGAAAAAATTCATCACTGTTTAAAAAACATTTTTACAGATACTAAAAAATTCGCAGCTCGTGATATTCATAACTTGCATTTTTTTTCTATTTTTTAATTCAAAGAGGAAACACGATTCCTTAGTTCACACGCGATAAAAAATAGAAAAAAAATACAAGTTATGAGAAACACAAACTGCCAATTTTTTAGTATCTGTAATAATGTCTTTTAAAAAGTATTGAATTAAAAAAAAAAAAAAAATGGTCCAAGTTGAAAAAAAAAATATTTTGTGTTTAAAACTTCAAAAAACATGTGAAAATAAATATCGATATTTTTTTTGTATTTTTTTTATAAAACTGCAGCTTAAGACAGAAAAAAATGATTTTTCGTATTATTTTGATATCTCCGGTTTTAAGCAAGTTATGAGTATTGAAAAAAAATGGTGTCAAATTTTGAACAATTTATTGTGGTTAATTAGGTTGAGACAAAAATCTAAAAAAATTCTGAGAGACTGCTTTTAGTACGTACAAAAAAATAGAACATTTCCAACAAAATCAAAAATCGTCGAGTCCACGGATTGGTCGGCTTGATATGGAATACCTCGTATACATACGAATATTCTATTAAAAATTGAAATTTTGTTCTTTCTGGAAAATAAAAATTCCCGTTTTTTCAAGAGAACGACTAATAGTAACACTTAATTGTCGTATGTAATGAACAAACAAAATTTGACAGTTGATGTTATGTTGCCCTGTGTAAGTTTGGACTGGGGAGAAAGCGTGATGGGGGTCGTCAAGATATGGAAGCGTGTTGCTAAGTGATGAGCGCGGTCAAGTCATGGAAGATTCAGTTGTGGGAGCGTACACTGTACTTTTATTTCGAATAATATTTTGATTATATTCAAATCTGTCATTAATAACGATTAATATAATTTATCAGAATAATTAATCGATGTTCACAATGAATCAAAGAGTTTGGATGACGGTGTGAGTGCCTATTAAAACGTTCCCAAGATACCTGTTATAACCAACATTCAAAATATATTCGATCACAACGGAATCAATTAAGACAATGATCAAGAATACGGAGCGCGAAGCGCAACAACACCGTCGGGCGAAGCGCAAGGGGGTTTGGGGGGCGAAGCCCCCTAACGAGTACGCGAAGCGTACTCGTGATTTATATGACGGTCAAAAAACAGTTCGAATAATTAATATAATTTTACGGGTGCTCCCGATACAAGAACCCACCGTGCAAATACTGATCCCGCCTATACGCAGATCAGGTTTACAATGCGGCACGAAGGAGAAAGCAGAGCGACCTGGAGCCTCAGCTTTTGGCTGTTAACCCTTCTAAGTTTCGTCTAAGACTGATTTCTTCCTCGCCTCGAGAGAAGGATTTTTCCTCCCTCCGGCGATCGAGGAGTCAGCCCTTGGGTTTTTTCCCAAACCTCAAATTTCAATTCCACGTGCAAAACTCCTGACATGGCCGTTTTGCACGCGCGTGAATCCAGGGACTCTGCCACTCTCAGCATCGCGAACTGCGGCATCGCCAAGTAACTCGAACGAGGCGACAGCTCGCGATTTGCAAGTTTTATATCATGACTATCGTAACGGATATTCCATTCTTCGAAATCAAACGTGAGCGCATCGTGAGAGTGCAACGCGATATTAATTGAAAATACTATTTCAGATCTACCAAAAATATTAAAATGAATTGAAATAATTATGAAAAATGTCGCTATAATTCAAAAATGTTGGGATGTAACAGGGTCGAGAAAAAAAAAATATATTTTTAAAAAGCGAAACAAAGCTGAATTTCTTCCCGTCTTTAAATTTTTGGAATTTTTTTTTTGACGTAGTTATGCAACTTCTAGTGCGGCAAGAAAGATCGCCTATTGCATCAAAACTTTTCAGCGGAAGTGTATGATAGTGTTCGAAATTTTGTTTTAATGAATTTTTGTGTCTGCATGTATCGGCTGGGCTCGAAGAATTCGAATCCATGTATCAGGTAAACACTTTTAGAAATAGTTCTGAAGATTGGTAGGCAAGTAAACTTGACCATCCCCCTTTAACCAGTGAAATTTCGTCAAAATCGTTTAACAAAATTGGGTTTAGCATTGTTTGATTTTTTGCAAAATGTCTGCGATTTACGCTTCAACTTGAATGAATTTTTAGTTATCAAGTTGATCATTTTTACACAAGTGCACCAGGTGACAAGGGTGGTTTATATTTAATTTGTAATGAATCAATTTATCCATTGATTCTCGGTAAAATTTTCAACTCAAAAAATGCTTTTGGTTGATGCCGATGGTACGACGCTTCCACTTAAAAAATGCTACAAGACCTTCTCTCTCACTTGAAAAGTGATTCCGATGGAGCCATTTCTCTCGTACTCATGCGATCTCCATCGATATTTAGCCAACGTTTGAATCAAAGCTAATTTACACGCACGATGGAATTTGCACGAAAATGGAAGAAACAGAATGATATCCGTGCTTCTTGAGGTATAAAAGTACCGGCACTTTTTCATTGCAAGTTTTCCTTTTATAACACGCGTACGGAACCGTCATAACCGAGACTTCCCAAGCGATTTCGCGATTTCGTCGATCAACACGACGTTTAACCCTGCACCGACTGTCAAAAGATCGCGCGACTCGCGATGTACGAATTCGCGCACAAACCACCGTTACACGGGAGCGATATCCGTGTTTTTCTTGAAATTATCTTACTGACTCTTTTCAAGTGATACAGATACAATCAACTCGAATCAACTGTCAAACTCATCACGTGACTCGCGATGTACGAAGTCGCGCACACGCGAGGTCTGAAGTTGCGTTCGAGTCTGGCCAACACAACACAGCACGAATAAAACGGCTTCAGTCCGAACATAGCAATTTCGTGACATACTAACTTTTTATGTGGGGACTAGGGTCCAACACGCATGCTGAAGCGTGCGACTGTTTTACCATCAGCGCTGCAGCGTCTCAGCAAAAAATCTTTAATACTTGAGTCACAGAGGGTTCGCATTGCCTAAGAAAATGCATATGTTATTTGCGATAAGTGCTTTGCCAAAAACCATTTCGATGTATCAAAGACAATGCTGTTTTATTTTGCGCTCCTGATTTTCTTATTCTGAATCTGCAAATGCATAAAAACAGTGTTTTTGCCTATTTCTCGTGGTGATTTCTTTCTTATTCATGCATATTCGTGATCAGCCTTCAATTTCTCATCGATATAACTCCTGGGATGTGAATAAAAATAAATAGAAAGAAAAATGATTTTTCGGCGCCATGAAACCTGTCGATTTGCAAGGCCACTTTGGCTGACCCTTGACGTCGACTAATGGTCAATTTTTTGTTGTCATTGAGAGGTTCTAAACCAGTGGTTTGATCGGAAATTTCTCGGGCATTACGAATATGCTATTTGCGATACTATGATTCTTCACGGATCATGCTTAAAAGTGCCAAAAACCATCTCGGGAGGCTTGAAAAATTGAAAAGTCGATGAAAAAACAAAAATCTCGTTGATTCCGCTGCGAGCATAAATCGGCTTGTATCTTGACGATATACTGAAGACAATGCCGTTTTATTTCCCTCTGTCCAACTTCTCATTTTCTTATGCTGAATTTCCAAATGCATATAAATAGTGCTTTCGCCTATTTCTCGAGGTGATTTCTTATTTATTCATGCATATTCGTGATCAGCGGTCGATTTCTCATTGACTAAGCCCTTGTGTTCATAATTACGAGTTTTTCAAAAAATCACGATTTCTTCCCTCATCCCTTCCCTTCCCTTCTCTTCCATTCCATTCCATTCCCTGAAGGCTGGAGATTCAAAAAAATTTCCGTCATTTAGAGGTTTAAAACCAGTGTTTTGAATAGGAAATTTTCCGGGCAACATGATTATGCTATTAATTGCGATAGTAAAATTCTTCACGGATCATTTTCATGAAGAATCGTTCTTTTTTCAATAAAAGAATATGACGATATACTAAAGACAACGCCGCTGTATCTCGCCCTGTCCGACCTCTCATTTCCTTAATCTGAGCCATGAATTCCATAAAAACAGTCCTCTCGATTATTTCTCGAGGGAATTTGATTTTTTTGATTGCAAATTCGTGATCAGCGGACGATTTTCCATCGATATAGCCCTTGAGATGTTCATAAAAACGAAAAAAAAATCACGCTTATTTCCCCCCATTGGTCGTCTGTCCATTTGCCAAATGACTTTGGATGATTTGTGATCCGCCAGACAGTCGATTTTTTTTCGTCATTTAAAGATTCATAACGTTCGTTCTGGATCGGAAATTTCCTGGGGAACACGAATAAGCTATTTATCATAGCTCACCGTTTTTGTCGTTCTGATGTGACTGACATGACCTCCGTATCTTCAAACGCATCAACTGTTAAACTCATCCGTGACTCTCGATATGTTGATGTACATTATTGACCCAAAATCGGCATCCGAATATTCTGTTAAGTCTATGGATGAACATCGATAAAATTTTTACAATTAAAGCAGTATTCTGGCCAGAATGGAGTCCTGATGATATACTCATTCTTCAGAATAATCAATTATAATGAAGAAATTAAAATTACTGTTTGCTGATATGAATAATGGTTGACTTGATGATGAAAAGTTTTTTTTTCGCAAATTGAATACTACTAACCGTTGATTGCAAAAAATTTCATCAAAGCTTCATCTTTTCCAAGCGATTGATATCCGTGTTCTTCTTAAAATCATCTCACCGACTCTTTTCAAGTGACGCGCAGATCCTTTATACTCGAATATTACGCGTCATGTGTTTCTTCCGATTTCTATGGCTATCGTGACAGACGTATAACCGCAATCAACTGTCAAACTCATCCGAGACTCGCGCGATGTGTGAAGTCGCTCACACGCGAGGTGTGAAGTCACGCTCGAGTCTGGCTAACCGACCAATCACAGCACGAATAAAATGGCAACAATTACTATCGAAATATATCGTTACACACCAACTTTTTATTAGGGGACTAGGGTCCAACACGCGCGCTAACGCGCGCGGCTGTTTCACTATCAGCGCTGCAGCGCTTCAGCCAAAAATCTTTTATTCTAGAGTAAAAGAGGGTTCGCATTACCTTAGAAAAAAGAATATGTTATTTGCGATAAGTGATTTGCCAAAAACCATTTTGGGAGACTTGGAAATTTGAAAAAAAAATAAAAAAATAAAAGTCTTCTCGTTTTCATTGCAGACATAATTCGACTTGTATCTTGACGATATACTGAATGCCGTTTACTTTCTCTCTCTTCGACCGCTCATAAAAACAGTTGTTTCGCTTACTACTCGTGGAAATATGATCTTTATCAATGCATATTCGCGATCAACGATCGATTTCCGATCAATACAGCCCCTAAAATGTTAATAAAAATAATTTTTAAACAACATGATTTTTCGGCCCCATAAAGCCACTTTAGCTGATCCTTGACCCCTGCTGAAAGTCAATTTTTTGTTTCGTCATTCCGAGGTTCAAAACCAGCGTTTTGGATCGGAAATTTCCCGGGCAACACGAATTGGCTATTTGTGACCATAAAATTCCTCACGGATCATGCTTAGAAGTGCTAAAAACCAGTTTGGGAGGTATAAAATTCTGAACAAGTACGCTTCGCGAACTCGTTGGGGGGCTTCGCCCCCCAAACCCCCCCGCGCTTCGCGCGCCGTTGTCGTGGCGCTTCGCGCTCCGTATTCTTGATCATTGTCTTAATTTATTCCATTGTGATTGAATATATTTTGAATGTTGGTTATAACAGGTCCCTTGGGGACGTTTAAATAGGCACTCACGCCGTAATTCAAACTCTTTGATTCATTGTGAACATCGATTAATTATTCTGATAAATTATATTAATCGTTATTAATGACAGATTTGAATATAATCAAAATATTATTCGACATAATAGTACAGTGTACGCTCCCAAAACTAAATCTCCCATGGCTTGACCGCGCTCATAACTTAGCAACATGCTTCCATAACTTGACGACCCCGATCACGCTTTCTCCCCACTCCAAACTTACACAGGGCAACATAACCTCAACTGCCAAATTTTGTTTGTCCATTACTTACGACAATTAAGTGTTATAATTAGTCGTTTTCTTGAAAAAACGGGAATTTTTATTTGCCAGAAATAACAAAATTTTAATTTTTAGTAGAATATTCGTATGCATACACTATTCATGTATATGAGTCATTCTATGTCAATTCAACGACGTTTTGTCGGTGACCCCCTTTGATTTCTTATTATTGTTCAACAATCTTGTTGTTAAACAATAATACACTTGTAAAACGTTGTTATTACACATGTCAAAAGAAGTATCCATGTACATTTTCAGCTCTCTATCTTAAACCATACCAAAGTTATTGATATCTGGAAAAATATTCTCAAAATAATCATAACTTCCACAATAACCACGATACTCTCTGATAAAAATATCAAAAATTGAGAAAATTTTTTTTTCTTCATAGCTGTTTTAAGCTAAAAAATTGGATTTTCTTTGAATGGGAGGCCGTCAATTTTTTTTTTTTAATTATCAAATTCTACGTAAAAAAAGAAAATTTTAGAGATTTTATCGAAGATGAGATTCAAATAACTTCTCATATTAAAAAAAATTTTGTTCGACTTTTTTTCTCTCGTATTTTTGATCTTTTTTCCTTCCATAACTAAAATAGTTGATTTCAATGATGTTAAAATAAATAATTTTACTTCTCTCACATATTTCCTTTGAAAATTAAAATAATTAACAATTGGAATTACAATTCAAGTACGTTTTGCACTTTATTTAATTTCTTCACATAAAACTTGTAATTCTTGATGTTAATATAATTTACAAGAAAATATATGAGAGATGCTAAATTATTTATCTTAAAATCATTGAAATCGTCGACGAATGCAGCATAGGCTGCATGAATAAAAATCAATAGAAAAAATAATAATTTTTCGGTGCCATGAAGCTTGTCCATTTGCAAAGCCACTTTGGATGATCCCTGACCCCGGCTGAAGTACAAATTTTTTTTAGGCCATTGAGAGGAACCAGGGCTTTGAATCGGAAATTTTCCGGGCAACACGAACATGCTGTTCGCGATGATAAAATTCCTCACGGATCATGCTTAAAAGTGCGAAAAACTTTTTCGGGAAGCTTGAAAATTTGAAAAATCCATGAAAAAAAATACCTCGTCTCTTTCGTTCAGAACGAAATTCAGCATTCACCTTGAAGATATAATAAAGACAATGCCGTTTTATTTTGCTCTCTCTGACTTCTCATTTTCCTATCCTGAACCTCCAAATGCATAAAAACAGTGTTTTTACCTATTTCTCGTGGATATTTATTTGTTATTCATGCATTTTAGTAGTAGGTGTACCACTCCGACGCTCCCTACTCCTATTCCCACTCCTACCCCCACAATGCGGCTTCCCCCATCCTGACAATTTCTCCCCACCACCGAGGTGGCCAAGGAAAGTCGTCGCGGTGCAGAGAACGTCAGCGAAGGGGTGGAGGGGGCAGGCGAGGGCACCATAGTGGTACATTTTCATATAAAACTCACACACACACACCCACACAATTTTGTATGTTACTCACCACGTTTTCCTCCTCTACCGCTATCTCTCAGGGGCCATGTTTTTTTCACGCAATGTTCACGCAGAATTTTTTCCTTTTATTTTCGCGCAATCTCGCAATTTTACACTATTTATTTCAATTTTCATTATTTTTTCCATTATTTTCGCGCAATGTCGCAATTTACACTATCTATTTAAATTTTTATTATTTTCTTATTTATTCGGGCTCAATGTTCACGCAAAAAAAAATTTGTAACCACTCGTGCAATGTATTATTTAATTTATTTAAATTTGTATTATTTACTTATTTATTAGTTTTATGATTTTCTTGTGTATCGATTTTTTTTTCGCCCAATGTTCACGCAGAAAAATTTTTTAACTACCCGCACAATGTAATTTTATTATTTTCTTAATTGTTTATTTATTTATTTATTTATTTATTTATTTACGGAATGTTCACACACACACACACACATACACAAACACACACACACACACACACACACGCACACATGCACGCACGCACACGCACACACACACACACACATCTCCTTTACTCCGTGACCAGCGAGTCAATGAAGCCTTCCTAGATAGCGTCTTCGTCGTTGAGGATTTCGTGAACGATAGCCCCGACATCCCGAAGATCGTCGCGTAGCAGACGGATATACATCGCATATCATTATACCGGCAGCAATGCACACATTCTCCAAAACAGCTCGAGTTCCCGCATTATCCAATCCGCCCATGCCGCGTGAATAGCACTCCACTACAAGAGCTGGTACCGCTGCAAAGACGGGCTCAATTTTTAAAAGCTCATGCGCGTGGAAAAAAGCGGTTTCACCGAAATCCACCATTAACACCTCTGTATAACCAGTCTCATCGGAATAAATTATTTCTCCCCGATAAATCGCATAGGAGCGCACAATCACACACATTCCACCCGGCACTCGCTCGTGAGCTTCCAAGGGTCACCCTTTCTGCTCGACTCGATAAAACACATGAAGCAATTGCATTAATTGCTCACACGCCTCGAACATAAGCTGGTTGCGTAGCTGTACACAGCTGCCGCTCACGGCACCCACTACTTTACACCAAAAAACGTGTGTCAAAAAAGCCACACAAAAGCGCGGAAACACTTTTCGAATTATCAACTTGCTATTCTCGACCGTGTAAGGGCTTCGCTGAAACTGGAGCGGTCAAAAGCATACTAGCTCCCATCATTGAAGATGTTCCTTGTCCCTCAAATCTTTGTCAGCAAAACTGTACACGTGTATGTATGTAAATAATATTGTTCCACGACCGTGAGCTTGGAGATCCACGCATCACAATAGATACATAGTATCTAGTAGATACATAGTTAGGGAGGTGAGGTCGCCAAATGGCGGCATTCTCGAGCGCCGTCGAGACCTATTGAAATCGAAAGATGAAGTAATTTCGAGAAGAAAAGCTAGTATGGTAAAAATCATTTTAGCGGTGGGTATGGCGTGTACGGTTTTTCAAAAATGTAAAAAAAAACAGTTACTTGGGCATTCTCGAGCGCGTCAGATATTCATACCACGTATGCCCCAAGTGTCTCTGATAACAACGGTATACTAATCTGCCGGTTTGCGTGGTGGGGGTAGGCATACAAGATTGTCAAAAATCCGAGATTTTCGAGCGCGTCAGATTTTCAGAAGGGGTGTTAAGTAGGCCCCAAGGAGCTCCCTTCAAAAAACTGACGATTTCGGCGTGACGATAACTTACGACAAATTTTTGAAAATGCAGAAAAAAAACGTTCTTTTGAAATACTCGAGCACGTTAGATTTTCATAAGAAGGGTTTATCTCGGTGTCCTGAAAACATATTTTCTTAATCTGACAGAAATATAATCTAAAACTTACAAAAAATACAAAATCTGCCGGTTTCCGCATGACCGAAAGTGTGGAGGAGCCATTTCGTCTTCCGGAAAACGCGTTGCGGCAAATGTTGGTCGGTTCTCTGAATCTGACGAAAAAAAGTTTTTTTCTGACAAAACGGGGAATTCTTTCTTGTTTCGTTCAATTCTTCACTCCTTTTTGCTTACGGTACGTCCAAAAACAATTTGAGGATCGACAGGCCATTATAAATCGACAGAATATTATAAATAAATGAAACAGTACATGTTGAAAATACTTTTTTATACAGATACGCAGAACTTTTTCTGAGTCCACAAAAATTTTCGAGAAGCTTTAGGAAAAAAAAAGTTTGAGATATAATAAAAGTGAGATAATTTAATCATCGTTGTTTCATATCAATTTTTTTTTGTAACACCCTTCGTTTTCGAGATATACTCAAAAAACCGGGAGTTTGAGTTGCTGTGATGCTTTAAGTCCAAAAGTTTTTACTTTAGACAAAAATCTAAAGAGACCTTTTTTGTGTAAAATCAAATTATTTTTTTTTTTTATTTAGATCTTTTTTTTTCGTTAAATGTATCTTTTGCGACTTATATGCCGCAACGCGTTTTTCGGAAGACGAAATGGCTCCTCCACACTTTCGGTCATGCGGAAACCGGCAGATTTTGTATTTTTTGTAAGTTTTAGATTATATTCTTCAAAATAAAAATAAAATTGATCACGCTCGAGAATGCCGGATTAACGTTTTTTTTGCAAGTTCGCAACCCTATAACTTTGCGGCGTCAAGGGCTTATCGTCAGATTAGTTAAATTTAGTCTTAATACACTAAAATCAACCTCCAATATCTTAATCTGACGCGCTCGAGTATTTCAGACTATCGATTTTTTTTGACTAATCGGATCGTCTGTCCTAGGTGCGTGTCACTAGATAAAAAGCTAATACTTTCCGAAGTTGTTCTATTAGGTCTCTTATCTTTCGTATATTAAACTGACGCGCTCAAGTATGCCCGAAAAATCCCCTATTCGCCTCCCGAACTATAGGTGAAATAGATACGTGCAGCGTAGTGTCTGCGTGAAACTAGTAAGAGCTCTGGAATGTGCGTTGATAAACATTGCATTGCTGCGTGTGCCAACGCCTGAGGCCTAGAAAGGCGTAACGATTGCTCAAAATATACTCGATTACTGGCGAATCAGTATAAGGGCCCCGCGCTGTGTATTTTACAGGCCCGATGCGCATCTTTGGTGTTGAGAGGAGGCTAAATACCGACACTAACACCTCGAAATTGCCATCCAAACTTGCTCTTATACAAATGGATGGAATTGAATAAAATTTTAACAACATCATCTGAACAATGACAGGAATGGAGCCTCGCTAAAAAAATTTCGAAAAACAAAACAAAAAATTTACAGATTCATTTACCACCAAGAAACTGTAATTGAAAAACGTAAATTATTAAACTTTTACTGCATTTCAGGTAAAACCAAGAGTGAGGCTCCATGAAGAACGCCACGATAAAAATATCGAGACGTTTTCGACATTATTTTATCAAAATGACACGCCGTAATTTTGGATAGCGCATCAAGAGATAAATATCGATAAATTGTAGTTTTATTGAAAAACGAAATGGCGAAATGTAGTTCACAGACATGCGAGTGAGGGCAGCACCATGGATTCTGACGAGTAACCTATAATATTTAGGGGGCTTTAATGAGTTCGTTGGCATTAGCTGTAACGCATTTTAGCCTCTCAATTGAAAATTAATTGTTAACTAATTTATCCCCCTCTTAATTGTCAAACGTAATTAATTTTCATCCACGGTTATCGGAGAAAGACTGGGTGACGATGAGACGTCGATAATGTAGGGATTGAATGAAAATGGTATTTAGCCTCCTCTTAAGCAGAGAAGAGGCTATAAGAATAGTATGCGAAATTGTTGAGAATTTTTTATTTTTTGTACATACTGAAAGCAGTCTTTTAGAATTTTCAGGCCGATGCATTTCATCCAGGATAAAATGAACCATTTTTATCTATAAAATAAAAACATTTTTATCGTTAAAAAATATCAATTGAAGAATATAGAAGTTATTTAGCGCTTTTTTAACATTGTACTTTATATTAAATCATAATATTTTTCGCTTACGAGCGGCGGACGCGCTCACGCAAAGATCCGCACAAAGCGGAGACCGAGGAATATATCAGGCATTCCTTACGAACCGACCGATTCGTGAAACTGACCATTTTTGATTTTGTTAAAAATATTCCACTTTTTTGTACGTACTAAAAGCAGTCGTTCAGAATTTTCTATATTTTTGTCTGCACGCTTTTCGTCACAAATTTTTTTTCAAAATTTCACACATTTTTTAAATGCTCGTAACTTTTCAAAAACCGATTTGAAGCGATTGCTCTGCAACATCTCTACGAAAATTTGTTTGCATAAATTTTGCAGAAAAATGTTGCAGATCAATTGTGTGAAATAATTTTTCCTAACAAATTTTGCAAAATAATTTCTTGCAAGAAATTTGCTTGAAAATCGTTTTGCAGCAAAACAATTTTGTCTAACTAATTTTGCAAAATAATTTGTCTGCAAAAAATTTTGCGCTTGCAAAAAATTGTTTCGCAAAATTTTATACAAAAATTAGCTTGAAAATTGTTTTGCAGTAAAAAAATGTTTCGCATAATTTTTTGCAAAAAGAAATGGTTCGCAAAATTTTTGCAAAAAAAATTGTTTTGCAAAATTTTGTTCACAGAATAGTTTTAACCAATTGCTTTGCACCATCTATCTACGAAAATTTTGCGCAACAGTCTTTTTCCAAAAATTTTGTGAAATTGCAGAAAAATGCTGCAGATTAATTATGTAAAACAATTTCGTCTAACAAATTTTGCAAAATAATTTGTGTGCAAAAATTTTTCGCTTAGAAAAAATTGATTCACAAAATTTTATTAAAAAAATTTGCTTGAAAACTGTTTTGCAGCAAAAAAAATGTTTCGCATAATTTTTTGCGAAATAAATAGTTCGATTTCAAGCAATTGCTTTGCAACATCTCTCTTCGAAAATTTCGCGCAAGTCTTTTTCCGAAAATTTTGTGAACAAATCTGCTCGCATCAATTTTGCAGAAAAATGTTGCAGATTAATTGTGTGAAACAGTTTTGTCTAACAAATTTTGCAAAATAATTTTTGTGCAAAAAATAGGCTTGAAAATTGTTCTGCAGCAAAAAAAATGTTTCGCATAATTTTTTGGAAAAAAAATAGTTCGCAAAATTGTTACAAAAAAAAATTGTTTTGCCAAATTTTTGTTCACAAATTAGTTTAAACAATTGCTTTGCAACAGCTCTCTCTACGAATATTAAGCGAAACAGTCTTTTTGCAAAAATTTTGTGAACAAATTTGTTTGTATAAATTTTGCAGAAAAATGTTGCATATTAATTGTGTGGAACAATTTTGTCTAACAAATTCGATTTTTGTCTGCACGCTTTACGCCACAATAAATTTTTCAAAATTTCACACAAATTTCAAATGCTCGTAACTTTTCAAAAACCGATTTTAAGCAATTGCTTTGCAACATCTCTCTACGAAAATATCGCGCAACAGTCTTTTTCCAAAAATTTTGTGAACAAATTTGCTTGCATCAATTTTGCAGAAAAATGTTGCAGATTAATTGTGTGAAACAGTTTTGTCTAACAAATTTGGCAAAATAATTTTTGTGCAAAAAATTTTGCGAAACATTTTGCGCAAAAAATACTGAAAAATAAATGAACGAAATTTTTTTCACGAAAAAAGCTTTCATTAGTTGTTGATAAAAAATAACTAGAAAGTTGAAAATAATTTTATTACGATTGGAAATAAGTTTTCAAAAAAAAGCGTGCTGCATTTTTAGCGCTTCGAGATTTCCAAGTGAAATCACGCTTGTCAAGCACAAATTGCTCTTAATTGACCAGCTGATCAATTAAGAGCTCTGATTGGCTGACCCGATCAAGAGCCTTGATTGGCTGACCGATGTTCCACCTGACTGAGCATCGGGTATATAAACCCTTTCTGAACTGATGGGAGCTCAGTATCAGAGCCTCCTCGCCTTGATGTTGCAGACTGCAACGTTTGCGAAACGTCTGCACATTGCTGAAACCGAACGCGGCATCCATCCGGAAGCCAGCCAATTTTGTTATGACTCTGGCCGCGAAAGCCTCAAAACTATAATTCAAAGCCTCTACGGAGAGGCTATTCTTGGTGAAGTAAACTTGTTTACTAAACTCAGGAAGACTGCACACTTACAACTGTGCTCCTTAGCATTTCTCAAAAGGTGCCGAGACCAACAGGTGGTACCGAAATGCTTTCAATTAAAGAACCCTTTTCTATCTCAGCAGGCAAAGAATATCCTTCGGCAAGCCTTACTGAGACTGATCAAGGAAAGAATCTCCAACACTAAGAAACTCTTTTCCCAAACTTTGGAAAAATTACTTAGATTGCACTCGACTCTTGCTAATTCTCTCAAGCCAGAAATGTGGAAGACACTAGAGAGATTTACTTATGGACAAGCAACTCACTCTGCACAATTAAGAACATTGAAACAAAAAAAGAAATTTGAAAAAATACAGCCTCGTAAGAATTTTCCCATTCTCACCCATACTGTTAAAAAACTGAGCTCCACGACCTTGACGGAGCAACAAACAGCCGTGTTAGCAAAAGGGCATAACTTCGCAGTAACACCGAACCGCATTCCTACAGAAGAAATAGTCAGCCTCATAGAAACAGCCATTTTCAATCTCGCAGCAGAAGCGGGCAATGATGTACGCTATAGGTCTACCAACATTCTGCATCGAGCAAAACCACCCAAGTCAAACATCAGCAAAGAAGAAAAACTAGCATTGTATAATCTTAAAAAGAACACTAACATCACCATACTCGCAGACGAAGGGAACGCCACCATAGTCATGGATCAATAAGATTATTACCAGAAAATCGAAAAACTTTTAGCAGACACCAGCACCTATTGAAATACCCAGTGGGACCCTACCGCACATATTGAAAAGAAAACAATAGATCTCCTCAAAAAATCAAGACTACCTGAAACGATAGTTAAGAATCTCATCCGAAGAGAATCGTCAGCCCCAAGGCTGTATGGACTACCTAAGATACACAAGCTAACAGTCCCTCTGCGACCAATCGTCAGCAATGTCAGCGGACCAACCTATCACTTAGCCCGTTCTCTAACCAAACCGATCCAAGATCTTACGGGACGAAATCACCACAATATTAAAAAATCTTCAGACTTTATTTACAAAATATCCACCATTAAAACAACCTCCAACGATATTTTAGTTAGTTTTGACGTCGAGTCCCTCTTCACAAATCGATTGAAGATACGATCCACATTATCAGGAATTCTAACTGAGTTTCCCCTCAGCTCCTACCATTAATTGAACATTGTCTCACAACTACTTACTTCCGTTTTCAAGGAGAATTCTATGAACAGACATCGGGTGGAGCCATGGGCCCTCCAATATCCCCAATAATCGCCAACATCTTCATGGAAAACTTTGAAAACAACGTTGTGAGGAATGCGCCTTTGAAGCCATCCACATGGTTCAGATATGTAGATGACACTTTAGTAATCTGGAGCCATGAGAGGGAGACCCTGCCACAATTTTTGACTTACCTAAACTCCCAAAATCCCAAAATCAGGTTCACAATGGAAATAGAAGAAAATCAACAACTTTCATTCTTGGATGTATTAATCTACAGGAAGAGTGATGGCTCCCTAGGGCATAGAGTATACCGTAAACCCACACACACTGACACGTACCTTCATGCAGCCTCCCACCACCATCCTTCCCAAAAGAACTCCGTGATCAGCTCATTGGTTTATAGAGCCTTGACCATTTCCCAACCAGAGTCGTTGGAAGCCGAATTAACGCATCTAACACAGGCGCTGGAAAGTGATGGTTATAACCGTAGAAACATCAACTACATCATCGAACACTTTAAGTCCAAGCTGTCAGCTGGGCTCCAATCCGCCAACCTCGCTGAACAGAATCAAACGAAGGAAAATATAACAACAACTGTCCTCCCGTATATTCAGGGTACATCGGAAAATATCAGTAGGCTGCTCAGAAAACACAACATCCGTGTGATCTTCAAATCTCCTACAAAGATTGCACAAATCCTCCCAAATACAAAATTTCCTGCTCATGCAATGAAGTGTACATTGGAGAAACCGGGCGGAAAATTAGTACTCGCCTGAAAGAACATGAACGCAGTGTTAGACTCAGCGACTCCGCACAGTCGGCCTTGGCAGAACATTGGATGGACAGTGGTCACAAGATTCAATTTGACAAAGTGGAAATCCTAGCCAAGACTAACAATTATTTTCCTCGGAAACATCGGGAGGGAATCGAAATCCGGAAACGTCCAGATAATCTCAACAGAGACAGAGGTTATGAGGTTAACCCGATCTGGCACGGCGTCCTCCCGGTTTTTTAATTGACCAGCTGATCAATTAAGAGCTCTGATTAGCTGACTCGATCAAGAGCTCTGATTGGCTGACCGATGTTCCACCTGACTGAGCATCGGGTATATAAACCCTTCCTGAACTGATGGGAGCTCAGTATCAGAGCCTCCTCGCCCTGATGATGCAGACTGCAACGTTTGCGAAACGTTGGCATATTGCTGAAACCGAACGCGGCATCCATCCGGAAGCCAACCAATTTTGTTAAGTCTAGATTTATTTAGTGTGCCCGATTGTGCTAGTCAGTTGGAGCAAATTTGCCCTTAAAACATTATCTCTGAGTACAATACCGTCCAAAATAGGGCGAGGTCAAACATTCAAAACTTCGAAAATCATCGGAAAGTCTAGACTTAATTCTTGTGCCCGATTGTGCTATTTAAAAAAAGTAACATTATTCTTCAAACTGTTACTCTGAGAACCATACCGTCCAAAATAGGCTGCGATCGAAAATTCAAAAATTTGAAAAAACATCGAAACGTCCAGATTTATTTATTGTGCCCGATTGTGCTAGTCAGTTGGAGCAACTCTGCCCTCTAAACATTTCCTCTGAGAACCATACTGTCCAAAATAGAGTGGGGTCAAAAATTCGAAAATTTAAAAAACATTGAAGTGTTTAGATTTATTTATTGTGCCTGATTGTGCTAGTCAGTTGGCGCAACTTTGCCTGCTGAACATTTTCTCTAAGAACCATAGCGTCCAAAATAGGGTGTCGTTTAGTATACAAATTTGAAAAAAATAGAAAAGTCTAGATTTATTTATTATGCCCGATTGTGCTATCCGAGCGGAGCAACTTGACTTTCTAAAAATTTCCCCTGAAAATAAACCGTCCAAAATATAGTGGGGTCAAAAATTCAAAAATGTTAAAAACCATGAAAAGTTTAGATTTACTTATTGTGACCGATTGTGCTAAGCAGTTGAAGCAACTTTGCGCTCTAAAAACTTTCTCTGAGAACCATACCGTCCAAAATAAGGCGGCGTCAAAAATTCTAAGATTCAAAAGTCATCGAAAAGCTTAGATTTAATTCTTGTTCCCGATTGTGCTATCCAAGCAGAGCAATTCTACGCTCTAAACCAAGCTCTGAACATTTTCTCTGAGAACCATACCGTCTCAATCAAACTAAATTTTCCCCAAAGTCTAGCTATGCATTTTTTTATTGCATGTTATTGTCTGTTCTTCATTGTCGGTTCGTCACCATTTTAAAATCGTTTCACTTATACCACTATTTTCGAAATTTGGTTACTATCAGCACTATTTCAGAGTTCTCAAGTTCGTGTCACTTTTACCACTATTATCGAAATTGAAACATCGAAAAGTCTAGATTTATTTCTTGTGCCCGATTGTGCTATCCAAGCGGACCAACTTTAAAATGGTGACGAACTGCAATCCTCTTCATTTTTAGGGCTCTTTGTTTATTCAAGCAGGTTTTATAAATAGTAATTATCGAAATGTTTTAAATGTTAAGGTTGAAAAAAGTAGAGACCGCATGGATAGCACAATAGAACACAATAAATAAATCTAGACTTTTCGATGTTTTATTCCTATTTTGGACGGTATGGTTCTCAGAGAAAATGCTTAGAGAGTAAAGTTGCTCCTCTTGGATAGCTTCTAACTACTTCTGAGCTCTGAATTAGTGACGATAGTGACTAAATTTCAAAAATAGTGGTAAAAGTGACATGATTTTTAAATAGTGATCAATAGTGACAATAGCGACTCGCTGGCAACCCTGAGCGTTGAGCCCACCTTATTTTGAACAATATGATTCTCAGAGGAAATGTTTCGAGAGTAAAGTTGCCCTGCTTGGATAGCACAATTGGGCAAAAAAAAAATCTACACTTTTCGATGTTTTTTAATTTCTGACCCAAATCTATTTTAGACGAAATGGTTCTCAGAGAAAAAGTTTAGGAAGTAAAGTTGCTCGGTTTAGATAGTACAATCGAGCACAACATTTAAACCTAGACTTTTCGATGGTTTTCAAATTTTTGAATTTTCGGTCAAACCCTATTTTTGACGGTATGGTTCTCAGAGTAAAAGTTTGACGAGTAAAGTTACTCCACTTGGATAGCCCAATCAGGCACAAGAATTGAATTGAGAATTTTCGATGATTTTTTAATTTTCAAATTTTTGATTCCACCCTATTTTGGACGGTATGGTTCTCAGAGTAAAAGTTTAAGGAGTAAAGTCGCTCCACTTGGATAGCACAATTAAGCACAAGATTTGAATCTAGACTTTTCAATAATTTTCGAATTTTTTAATTTTCGATCCCACCCTATTAATTTTGGACGGCATTATTCTCAGAGTAAACGTTTCGACAGTAAAGTTGCTCCGCTTGGATAGCACAATTGGGCACAAAAATTAAATTTAGACTTTTCGATGATTTTTAAATTTCTAAATTTTCGACCCCACCCTATTTTGGACAGTATGGTTCTTAGAGTGAAAGTTTAATGGGTAAAGTCGCTCCGTTTGGATAGCACAATCGGGCACAAGACTTAAATCTAGACTTTTCGATGATTTTAAAATTTTGAATTTTGAATCCCATTCTATTTTAAACGGTATGGTTCTCAGAGTAAAAATTTGACGAGTAGAGTTGGTCCGCTTGGATAGCAGAATCGGGCACAAAAATTAGATCTGGGCTTTTGGATGATTTTTGAACTTTTAAATTTTCGATCTGACCCTATTTTGGACGGTATGGTTCTCAGAGTAAAAGTTTTGAGCGTGAAGTTGCTCCGCTTGGATAGCATAATCAGGCACAAGAATTCAATCTAGACTTTTCGATGATTTTTGAATTTTTAAATTTTTGATCCCACCCTATTGATTTTGAATGGTATTGTTCTCAGAGTAGAAGTTTGAACAGTAAAGTTGCTCCGCTTGGATAGCACAATCAGGCACGAAAATTAAATCTGAACTTTTCGATGATTTTTGAATTTTTGAATTTTCGATCCCACCCTATTTTGGACGGTATGGTTCTCAGAGTAGAAGTTTAAAGAGTTGAGCTGCTCCGCTTGGATAGCACAATCGGGCACAAGGATTAAATCTAGACTTTTCGATGATTTTTTAAGTCTTGAATTTTTGATCCCACCCTATTTATTTTGGACATTATTGTTGTCAGAGAAAAAGATTAGAGAGTTTAATTGCTCCGTTTGGATAGTACAATCGGGCACAAGATTTAAATCTAGACTTTTCGATGATTTTTTAATTTTTGAATTTTCGATCCCACACTATTTTGCACGGTATGGTTCTCAGAGCAAAAGTTTGGAAAGTAAAATTGCTCCACTTGGATAGCACAATCGAGCACAAAAATTGAATTTTGATTTTTCGATGATTTCCAAATTTTTATATTTTTGATCCCACCCTACTTTGGACGGAATGGTTCTCAGAGTAAAAGTTTGGCGAGTAAAGTTACTCCGCTTCGATAGCACAATCAGGCACAAGAATAAAATCTGGACTTTTCGATGATTTTTGAATTTTGGAATCTTCGATTCCACCCTATTTATTTTGGACGGTATTGTTCTCAGAGTAAAAGTTTAAACGGTGAAGTTGCTCTGCTTGGATTGCAAAATCGAACACAAAAATTAAATCTAGACGTTTCCATGATTTTTAAGTTTTTTAATTTTCGATCCCACCCTATTTTAGACGTTATTGTTCTCAGAGTAAAAGTTTTAGGAGTAAAGTTGCTCCGTTTGGATAGTACAATCGGGCACAAGACTTAAATCTAGACTTTTCGATGATTTTTAAAATTTTGAATTTTCGATCGCACCCTATTTTGAACGATGAAGTTTTCAGAGTAAAAGTTTGACAAGTAAATTTGTTTCACTTAGATAGCACAATCGGGCAGAAGAATTAAATCGAGACTTTCCAATGATTTTTGAATGTTCGAATTTTCGATCCCACCTTATTTATTTTGGAGGGTATTGTTCTGAGAGAAAAAGATTAACGAGTTAAGTTGCTCCGTTTGGATAGCACAATCCAGAACAAGATTTAAATCTAGACTTAACGATGATTTTTTAATTTTTGAATTTTTGATCCCACCTTATTTTGGACGGTATGGTTTTCGGAGTAAAAGTTTTAAGAGTAAAGTTGCTCCGCTTGGATAGCACAATCGAGCACAATAATTGAATTTTAATTTTTCAATGATTTCCGAATTTTCCAATTTTTTATCCCACCCTATTTTGGGCGGTATGGTTCTCAGAGTAGAAGTTTAAGGGGTAAAGTTATTCCGCTTAGATAGCCCAATCAGGCACAAGAATTAAATCTAGACTTTTCGATGATTTTTGAATTTTCGAATTTTCGATTTTACCCCATTTTGAACGGTATGTTCTCAAAGTAAGGTTTGGAGAATGAAGTTGCTCCGCTTGTATAGCACAATCGGGCACAAGAATTAAATCTTCACTTTCCGATGTTTTTTGAATTTTTAAATTTTCGATCCCACTCTATTTATTTTGGCTGGTATTGTTCTCAGAGTAAAAGTTTAAACAGTAAAGTTGCTCCGCTTAGATTGTACAATCGGGCACAAAAATTAAATCTAAACTTTTCGATGACTTAAAAATTTTTAAATTTTCGATCCCACCCTATTTTAGACGGGATTGTTCTCAGAGTAAAAATTGAAAAGTCAAGTTGCTGCGTTCAGATAGCTTAATCGGGCTCAAGACTTAATCTAGACTTTTGATGAATTTTAAATTTTTGAATTTCCGATCTCACCCTATTTTGGACGGTATAGTTGTCAGAGTAGAAGTTTTACGAGTAAAGTTGCTTCACTTGGATAGCATAATCAGGCACAAGAATTAAATTTATATTTTTCAATGATTTTTAAATTTTTAAATTTTTGATTCCACCCTATTTTGGACGGTATAGTTCTCAGAGTTGGAGTTTAAGGAGTAAAGTTGCTCCGCTTGGATAGCGCAATCGGGTACAGGAATCAAATCTAGACGTTTCGATGATTTTCGAATTTGTGAATTTTTGGTCCCACCCTATTTATTTTGGACAGTATTGTTCTCAGAGAAAAAGATTAGAGAGTCAAGTTGCTTCGTTTGGATAGCACAATCGAGCATAAGATTTAAATCTAGACTTTTCGATGATTTTTTAATTTTTGAATTTTCGATCCTACTCTATTTTGGACGATATGGTTCTCAGAGTAAAAGTTAAAAAAGTCGAGTTACTCCGCTTGGATAGCACAATCAGGCACAAGAATTAAATCTAGACTTTTCGATGATTTTTGAATGTTTGAATTTTCGATCCCACCCTATTTATTTTTGACGGTATTGTTCTCAGAGTAAAAGTTTAGAGAGTAAAAGTGCTCTGCTTGGATAGCACAATCAGGCTCAAGAATCAAATCTAGACTTTTGGATGATTTTTGAATTTTCAAATCTTCGATCCCACCCTATTTTGGGCGGTATGGTTCTCAGAGTAAAAGTTTGGAAAGTCAAGTTGCTCCTCTTAAATAGCACAATCGGGCACAAGAATTTAATCTAGACTTTCCGATGATTTTTGAATTTTTGAATTTTCGATGCAACTCTATTTTGGACGGTATTGTTCTCAGAGTAAGTTAGGAAAGTAAAGTTGCTCCGCTTGGATAGCACAATCGATCACGAAAATTAAATCTAGACTTTTCGATGATCTTTGAATTTTTGAATTTTCGATCCTACTCTATTTATTATGGACGGTATTGTTTTCGTAGAAAAAAATTAAACAGTGAAGCTGCTTTGCTTGGGTAGCAAAATTGGGCACAAAAATTAAATCTAGACTTCTCGATGATTCTCCAATTTATTAAATTTTCGATCCTACCCTATTTCGGACGGTATGGTTCTTAGAGTAAAAGTTTAAAGAGTAAAGTTGCTCCGTTTGGATAGCACAATCGGGCACAAGACTTTAATCTAGACTTTTCGATGATTTTCAAATTTTCGAATTTTCGATCTCACCCTATTTCGGATGGTATGGTTTTGAAAGTAAAAGTTCGACGAGTACAGTTGCTTCGCTTCGTTAGCACAATCAGGCACAAACATTAAATCTAGACTTTTCGATGATTTTTGAATTTTTTAACATCCGATCTTACCCTATTTTGGACGGTATGGTTCTCAGAGTGAAAGTTTGAAAAGTGAGCTGCTCCGTTTGGACAGCACAATCGGGCACAAGAATTAAATTTCGATTTTTCGATGATTTCCAAATTTTTTATTTTTTGATCCCACCCTTTTTTGGACGGTATGGTTCTCAGAGTGAAAGTTTGAAGTGTAAACTTGCTTCGCTTGGAAAGCACAATCAGGCACAAGAATTAAATCCAGACTTTTCGATGATTTTCGAATTTTTTAATTTTTGGCCCTGCCCTATTTTGGATGGTATGACTCTCGGAGGAAATGCTTAGGAGGCAAAGTTGGTTTGACTGACTAGCACAATTGGGCACAATAAATAAATCTAAACTTGTCGGTGTTTTTAAAATTTTTGAAGTTTTGACCCCACTCTATTTTGGACGTCATGGTTCTCAGACGAAATGTTTTGGGAGTAAAGTTGCTCCGCTTGGATCGCACAATCGGGCATGCGAATTCAATTTAGACTTTTCGATGATTTTGAAGTTTTTGAATTTTCGATCCCACCCTATTCAGGACAATATGGTTCTCAGAGTAAAATTTTAAAGAGTACCGTTGCTTCGCTTGGATAGCACAATCGGGCACAAGAAATCTATACTTCTTGATGATTTTTGCATTTTTGAATTTTTGATCCCACATTATTTTAGACGGATTTGTTCTCAGAGTACATGTTTGAAAAGTAAAGTTGCTCCGCTTGGAAAGCACAATCGGTCACAACAATCAAATCTAGACTTTTCGATGATTTTTGAATTTTAAGAATTTCGATTCGACCTCATTTATTTTGGACAGTATTGTTCTCAGATTAAAAGTTTCAACAGTAAAGCTGCTTCGCTTGGATAGCACAATCAGGCACACAAATTAAATTTAGACTTTCCGATGATTTTAAAATTTTTAAAGTTGCTCCGTTTGGATAGCACAATCGGGCACATGACTTAAATCTAGACTTTTTGATGATTTTCAAATTCTTGAATTCTCGATCCCACCCTATTTTGGACGGTATGGTTCTCAGAGTAAAAGTTTGACGAGTAAAGTTGCACTGCTAGGATAGCACAATCGGGCACGAGAATTAAATTTAGATTCTTCGATGATTTTCAAATTTTTGAATTTTCGATCCCACTTTATTTTTGACGGTATGGTTCTCAGAGTAAAAGTAAAGTTGTTTTGCTTGGATAGCACAATCGGGCACAAGAATTAATGCTAGACTTTTCGATGATTTTTAAATTTTTCAATCTATGATCCCACCCCATTTCGGACGGTATGGTTCTCAGAGTAAAAGTTAGAAGAGTAAAGTTGCTCCGCTTGGATAGCACAATCGGGCACAAAAATTAAATCTAGACTTTTCGATGATTTTTTAATTTTTTAATTTTCGACCTCACCCTATTTTCGACGGTATGGTTCTTACAGTAAAAGTTTAATGAGTTATGTTGCTCCGTTTGGATAGCACAATTGGGCACAAGTCTTCAATCTAGACTTCTCGATAATTTTTAAATTTTTGAATTTTTCATCCCACCCAATGGTTATCCGATATTTGGACCACCGACGTTTGGTCCACAACGTTTGATCGGCGACATTTGGTCCAACGACATTTTATCCTCACGACATTTCAACCACCGCTAACTGACCCATACGTCATCTGTACTACGACAATTGACTCCACAATAAATACGCTAAAAATGTGAACATGAATATATATTCATCAATTTATTTGAAATGAAACATTCAACGGAAGAACTTAATGAAACTCTTACAATGAATGCGGGCGCAAAATTTTTTTAATTAACATACACGTTACATTGCCTTTATTCTAATTATTTTCGCAATCAGTGGCCACCTATCTTGTACCCGATTTGGATTACTAACAAAGAAGATGAAATTAGCTTTTTAGCTGAAATCATGGCACATCAATCGTCGCCCATATACAAACAACATTATTCAATTTATTTCAATGACATTTGGACGCAATATTCTTCAAAAACTTTACTTTCTTATTACTTTTATAATTGTCCACAATAAATTCAATTCGCTCGTCCTTGTCGACGTATGTTTGACGCCCTTTGCCTCTAACGGTCGAACCGGTGTTCATTTGAGCAACATTAGTGTCAGTAACTTGCTTACTTCGAATAATTTCGACGAACGAACAAAATATCGCATGAGAAACACGAACTTTGGTATTAAAGGCATGATGCCAGCCTTCGACGCCATTATCGGTGCTCATTTTACCATTAACAATAGCAGCATGACAAATATACACATTTTAATTGCACGATGGCTTCTTACGACCGTTTTCAGTGCACTTGCGCTCTCCAATCCACGTGTGCTCGAAATATAAAATTTAACCGTTTAATTCGTCGTTATTATTACAAAAAACCGCGACAAAACGAGTTCTTCGTACGCGACAATAACATCACCGACGGGTACACATGTCAACGCTATAAGCAATTTAATATTTATGGCGTAATTAACATTGGTGTTGTAATTATGCTGTAAACTGCATCCCTGCATATGACGCCACACGCTCTGACTGAAGCGAAATAAGCAACCAGAAACGGTGCATTCTGGGAATGCATCCGCGAATGCACTTATAATTGCACGGTCAAAATCAATAACGGCACGTTGACGGCTCAATTCAGGCTTATATCGAACGAGCACAGATAAAGCCAAAGAATACAGCGCTGCCGATTTACTTGGAGCCAGAACGTAAACGAGAGGCAATATTTTACCATGATATAAGCCATGAATTGTATACATCTGCGTGAAAATATGGAACAGAATTAAATGTGCCATCGCAGCACGACACATCGCATTCCGCCAATACATCGAGATTATCCTGCGTCGCATATATGAAAAAACGGCCATTATCATCACCACTGTCATGAAGGAGAAATGGCTTCTCATCAGCAGTCAGCGTGTATTTCTCAGGAATGATCAGTTTACTTAATGAGACAGGGTTAACAACGATACCGTCGAAATTTTTTTTCTTACGTCGCTGAACAGGACATGAAACATGATTCAAAACGCTAGCTATGGTGACGCTATTGCTCTGAATACTTTTTGCCGCTTTCTTACGCAATTTCTCGCGAACCTTGCCTCGACGCCAAAAACATCAGCAGGATGCTTGTGCTTTCCAGAAACATCGATTACTGTGCCTTCATTGCATTAATATAACAACAATGAAATATACAGTCTGTAATAAAATATAACCATGAGTTGTTGTCGAATCGGCTTCGATACGGCCAGTGAGTAATTCCAGGTGTCGATGGAATAAATTTCGTTGATTTACGTTTTGATCCTTAGTTCGGATCTTCCTCAGATTTTTATTTACTTTATGAATTATATTAAAATATTTTGTATGAAGTTTCATATATATATTATAAAGTATGATAAGTATAACGTGTATGATAATATAGGTATATATATAGAACAAGGTGTCTAAATTTTGTGTTATTCATTCAATTTTTAGGTTATGCGGTATGATAATGACTGACCTGGATTTTGTTGATTTTTCTAGATTCATGTTTGTGTACTTGGAAGATGATAGTGCAGTATTTATTGATGAAAAAGCAATAAAGTTGTAATGGCTAATTTTCAATTGATTGAAAGAGTGATCGTTTTTTGGTGATCTCTGTCATCTGTGAAATTTTTGTGTATCATGTTTCATAGTATGACGAGTCATTTAATTAAAATAAGTGTGTGTGAATTGTTAAGAAGTATTATTTAGTGTTATTTAATATTATATTATTGAAATGTATATGCAACTTACTTTGTCGATGTCTGTTCGGAAATTTATGCTATTGGGGTGCGCTTTAATTTGGATCATTTCTAGGATCAGTCGTTTTTTTAGCCATTCTTCGTCGTTTAAGATCTTAACATCGTCAAATTTAAAATTGTGTTTTTGTTCTATTGCATGTTGTGCTAAGGCTGTGTGTATTGTAGTTGTGTGTTTTAGGCTGTTTTTATGTTCATTTATTCTGGTTTTCAAGTATCTCTTCGTTTGACCTATGTATACTGAGTCACAATCATAACAGTCAATTTTGTAAACTACATTTGATTTGTTTATATTTTCAATTTTGTCTTTAGTGGAGCCAATGATGGAGAAAATGTTATGTTTATTGTTTGTTACTAGTGTTATGTTATATTGTTGAAGAAGACGAATTAATTGGTGATGGATGGTTTTTGTATACGGTAAATTAATTAGTCTCGAGGAATCAAAGTCGTTAATATTATTTTGTTGTGTGTTGATTGTCGATAGTCTTTGTTTGATTAGTTTTTCTGTGAATAAAATTGGGTAACAATTCTGAGTCATTGTATTTTTAATGAGTTCAAGGTTTTTATTGTGAAAAGATGGGTGAGATAGTTTTATCGCTCTGTCAACTAACATGTAAATTATAGCTTTTTTCTGGTGAAGAGGGTGGTGAGAGAAAAAATTGATAAACCTGCCTGACCAAGTAGGTTTTCCATACCAGTCTGTGATGATTGTATTTTGATTCCGAATTAAAAATATGTCTAGAAAAGGAATTTGATTGTTTTTTTTCAATTTCTGTTGTGAATTGTAATTTTGTGTGGTATGAATTGAAGATTTTGACTGTAGATTCAATTTTATTTGTTGGAAGAGCGATAATAATGTCGTCAACATATCTTTTGTATAGTGGTAATGTGAATTTTTATTTTTCTAAGTATTCAGTTTCTAAGTCAATCATGACAATGTTTGATAATATAGGTGCAAGAGGTGAACCCATTAGTAAGCCAGAAATTTGTTGATAAATTTTGTCTTGAAATGTGAAGTAAGTAGAGAACATGATGAATTCTATTGCTTTAATAATTTCGTCTAATGGAAAAGTGCTTGAGAATAAGTTAGATCTTTTTTTAAGACTTCGCCTGAATGATGAATGATCCTTATCACCTCCCGCGCTCAAGAAACTTCAGACGCCACTTAGTTCTTCTTGAACATTCAGATAGTTGACATTTTAATATGAAGAACAAATTATAAACTCTAGTTTTTTTTTGTTAAGTGCACTTGGAAGATATAAAATCATGAAATTCAATAGGTAAATATAACGTTAATAAAGTATTACACTAATTCAAATACACAAAATTAAAAATTCATGATACACAAAAATTTCACAGATGACAGAGATCACCAAAAATCGATCACTCTTTCAATCAATTGAAAATTAGCCATTACAACTTTATTGCTTTTTCATCAATAAATACTGCACTATCATCTTCCAAGTACACAAACATGAATCTAGAAAAATCAACAAAATCCAGGTCAGTCATTATCATACCGCATAACCTAAAAATTGAATGAATAACACAAAATTTAGAGACACCTTGTTCTATATATATATCTATATTATCAAACACGTTATACTTATCATACTTTAGAATATATATATGAAACTTCATACAAAATATTGTAATATAATTCATAGAGTAAATAAAAATCTGAGAAAGATCCGAACCAAGGATCGAAACGTAAATCAACGAAATTTATTCCATCGACACCTGGAATTACTCACTGGCCGTATCGAAGCCGACTCGACAACAACTCATATTCATCTACATGGCCGCATACAACCTTAACACATTATAAAATATAACCGCATGCATAATTAGACAATACCTGTCCGTTGTTTGGTTGATGTATGGATTAACACGCTGCACGATCGCTTCCTGTATTCGGTGCACCGCCAGGTAACGGATGACGAATTCACACTTTTTTTGGAATATATGTGTCATTCCATATCAATTCAACGACGTTTTGATGGTGACCCCTTCCATTTTTTATGTTTTTTAACATGTTATTATACATGCAAAAAGGAGTATCCATTCCAATTTTTAGCTCTCTATCTTAAACCATACCGAAGGTATTGATTTTTCAAGAATATAATTAAAATAATCATAACTTCTACATTAACCAAGATATTGTAATTTGTCAACACGTCTTTTTTTTTGTTTCCCGAGGTACTTTTTGAAAAAAATATCAAAAATTAAGAAAAACAAATTTTTAATGTGTTTTTTAATGTTTTACGCTAAAAAATTGGATTTTCTTTCAATGAGACCGATTTTTTTCAAAAAGAATTATAAAATTCTACGTAAAAAAACAAAATGTTTTGAGATTGCACCGAAGAGGAGATTCAAATAACTCCTTATCGAAAAAAATTTTCTACACCCGCGTAGAAAAAAAGAATCTTTCCAAGAATCTTGAAAAGAGTCACGTATTGGATCCGGAACAAGACTCTTTCCAAGACTCTTAGAAAGATTCTTTACAAGATTCTTGGAAAGGCTATTTACCTCGGAGTAAAAAATCGTGTAAAGATTCTTTGCAAGATTCTTCAAATCGTTGCAGAAAAGATTATTGGAAAGGTTTTTTACGAAATCTTGGAAAGAGTCTTGAAAAGAGTCCAGCGTAGAAAAATAGAATCTTTGAAAGAATCTTTAAAGAATTCTTTGGAAGAATCTTTAAAAGAATGAGGTTTTTTCAAAATCTCACGAAAAAATAAAAACTATCCAATTCGAGTCAATTTTCGAAAAAGAAGAAATTTGAGAAAATCCCAAAACTTTATTTAGGAAAAAGATAGAAAATCAAAAATAAAGATGATTCATATACAGAATCTTGGAAAGAACAAAATTATTTCTACGATTCTCCCGAGCGATCAGCTTGTACAAGATTCTTTACGATCAGTCTTTCCAACATTTTTCCAATTAATCTTTCCAAGATTCTTTGAATGAATCTTTCCAAGATTCTTGAAATAAATCTTTCCAAGATTCTTTAAATGAATCTTTCTAAGATTCTTCCAATTAATCTTTCCAAGATTGAACGCCGTGTTAAAACGGACTTGGTCATGAGGGTCATCTTTATTTTTGATTTTCTATCTTTTTCCTCGATAAAGGTTTTCGATTTTCTCAAATTTCTTCTTTTTTGAAAATTGACTCGAATTGGTCAGTTTTTAGTTTTTCGTGAGATTTTGAGAAAACTTAATCCTTTCAAAGAATCTTTTAAAGATTCTTCCAAAGAATCCTGTAAAGATTCTCAGAATCGTGAAAAGATTCTCAGAATCGTGAAAAGTATCTTTGAAAGATTCTTTAAAAGATTTTCAAGAGTCTTGCAAATAGTCTTTCCAAGAATCTTGGAAAGAGTCTTGTTCCGGATCCAATACGTGACTCTTTTCAAGATTCTTGGAATGATTCTTTACAAGACTCTTTCCAAGATTCTTTGCAAGACTCTTGAAAAGATTCTTAAAAAGATTCTTTTTTTCTACGCGGGCATGCTTCATTCTACAAACTTCTATATTAACGAAGATATTGTAATTTGTGAAGAGGTCATTTTTTTTGTTTTTCAATGTACTTTTGGAAACAAAGCCTTCGATTAAAAAAAAAAAATTATAAAATTTTACGTAGGAAAACAAAATTTTTGAGATCTTACCGAAGAGTGGATTCAAATAACTTCTTAACGAATTTTTTTTTTTCAATTGTTTTTTCTTATAATTTTGAACTTTTTTCCTTCTATGACTACAGAAGTTGATTTCATTGATGTTAAAATAAATAATCTAACTTGCCTCACATATTTCCATTGTAAATTACAATAATTAACATGAAGAATTGCAATGGAAATATGTGAGGCAAGTTAGATTATTTATTTTAACATCATTGCAATCAACTATTGAAGTCATAGAAGGAAAAAAGATCAGAATTACGAAAAAAAAAATCGAAATTTTTTTTTTCGAAAAGAAGTCATTTGAATCCCTCTTCGGTATAAAATCTCAAAAAAATTATTTTTTTACGTAGAATTTTATCATTGTTTAGTAAAAAATCGAAGGGGTCCCATTAGAAGAAAATCCATTTTTTTAGCTTAAAACAGTCAAAAAGACATTAAAAATTTGTTTTTCTTAATTTTTAATTTTTCTTTCAAAAAGTATATTAAAAAACAAAAAAAGATGACCTCTTGACAAATTACAATATCTTGGTTAATATAGAAGTTTGTAGAAGTTTGTAGAATGTAGAAAAAAAAATTTCGATAAGAAGTTATTTGAATCCCCTCTTCGGTACAATCTCAAAAAATTTTTTTTTTCCGTGGAATTTTATAATTTTTTTTTTTTTAATCGAAGGGGTCCCATTGAAAGAAAATCCAATTTTTTAGCTTAAAACAGTTAAAAACACTATAAATATTTGTTTTTCTTGATTTTTAATATTTTTTTCAGAAAGTACCTTGAAAAACAAAAAAAATGACCTCTTGACAAATTACAATATCTTGGTTAATGTAGAAGTTATGATTATTTTAAGTATATTCTTGAAAAATGAATAACTTTGGTATGGTTTAAGATAAAGAGCTAAAAATTGGCATGGACACTTCTTTTTGCATGTATAATAACATATTAAAAAATATAAAAAAATCGAAGTGGTCACCGTCAAAACACGTTAAATTGACATGGAATTGAAACACATGTATTGAAACGTTTCGTGAATTTGAGCGATTGGAAATATTCCGAGATAAACTTATTTTAATTTCTCTGCTCGAGATTCACGTGGTTTTATTTTGGTCTCTTCGTCTCGGCCGAGCGAGAGAGAGAGAAAGAGAGAGAGAGAGAGAGAGAGAGATTTGTTTGGGTCCTCGATGCCCTGAGAATATCGGTAAGAGTACGCTTGTTTGTGTATGTGAGTATGTAGCGTGATATAAATGATATTTCTTGAATATTCACGCCTGAGAGGATTTTGGTCATGGATGGAAATTTTTTTTTTTTTCATGGTTCCTCAGATTTGGTTTAATCTTCCATGCTGCGCGTTCTGGCACGCTTAGGAAGTCAGACCTCCCATCATTGGGACTCAATGAGTAATTAGGGTCTTTCCTAAAGCGCTCGTGAAGCGAAGCGTTTATATAAAAATGACAAAAGGGCCAATCTCGACAGGCGAGGGCAAATTGAACGATGGGACTCGTGAAGCTGATGGAGCTTTACACTCAATTTATAATGTCGTAAATTGTTTCCACGCGGAAACTCGCCTACCGGCTAACCTGCCTGCCCGGCTCTACGTGTCATGCAAGAACAGAATTTATTAAATTGGTAGGTTTAATAATTTCGTGAATGTTGAGCAATTGATTGATAAAGGAACATGAAGCAACGCTAAACTATCTTTTTTCTATGATCCAACTTCGCAACGCAATGTGGGGGCTTCACATAGAAAGAGGCACCTGAACGCAAAATCGCACTTAAGACCTTATAAGACTAAATATCGAGCAGATCTCCAAGCGGGACTCAAACTTGATAAGTTTTCATAGTAGAGTGCCAGAGGGCGATTTTAGTGGTGCTTCTATAGGATGCGAAACGATGATGGTGGGAGGAATTCTTTCTCCGTCCAGGGATTTCTATCGAACGTTCTGGATCTTTCGTGAACGTTCGATCGAGTGACGTATTTCCGGTGACGATTATGCGAAAAGAGTGAGAGTGGGCCGAGATAAGAGGCGAGATTTTAACTTGGGGCATGACCCATGGCCTAGGTGCTGTGGCCACACCTCTTTGTTGACAATGAGACTTGGTGACGGGAGGCCGGAAAGGCCGTCCCGTTACAGTATATTGGACTCAAAAAAAAATATTTTTTTATTCCTCAGAACCATGCTCAAAAGTTTCGTTCAGATGCCAAAATAGGCCTTGTGAAATATTACGATTGTGCGCATCGCACTTTTCGATTTTCCATAAGAATAACACAGGAGCTATGTGAACTTGGCACCCGACTTGCTCGGATCTTGAGTTTTTTTTTCTATAGTATTTTGTATGTAGATGATTGTAGTACAAGTAATTTCGTTTGTAGTTGCACCAAAAAAAAATTAAGCGGACTTGGAAAAATGTCGGCACTCGACTTTCAAAAAATTGAATTTGAACGGTTGATTCCCGTTTAAAATCGTTTGTAGTTGATTGTAGTGCAGTTATTTCCATTTGTAGTAAAAGAGGAAGCAAAGAAAGAAAAATTCCAAATTTTTTTTTCAATTTTTTTTTTTTGGATTTGTAATACTCAATGTAAAATCGTTTGGAGTAGCTTTATTGTCATTTGTAGTTCCTTGGAAAGTGACTACAAACGACCTCCGAGGTTCAAAATCGTTTGGTAACTTTAATTTCGTCTGTAGTTACTCGAAAAATTACTCAAATTGACCAACTCACTTCAAAATCGTTTGCAGTAGATCGATTTTCGTTCGTAGTTCCTAGGAAAAATACTCAAATCAACCTACAAGCGCGAAAATCGTATGTATTATCGTATCGTATTGATTATCGTTTTTAGTTCCTCGGAAATGTATTAAAATCGAACTATTCACCTTGAAATCGTTTGTAGTAACTTTATTTTTGTTTGTAGTTACTCGGAAAATTACTGAAATTGACCTACTCACTTTAAAATCGTATGTAGCAGCTTGATTTTCGTTTGTAGTTTCTCGAAAAATTACTCAAATCAACTTGAAAGCTCCAAAATCGTTTGTAGTAACTTTATTTTCGTTTGGAGTTCCTAGGAAATGTACTAAAATGAATCTATTCACTTTAAAATTGTTTGTAAAATCTTTATTTTCGTTTGTAGTTCTTCGAAAAAATACTCAAATCAACCTACAAGTTCTAAAATCGATTGTAGAGACTTTATTTTCGTTTGTAGTTCCTCGAAAATGTACTGAAATCAATCTGTTCAATTTGAAATCGTTCGTAGTAACTTTATTTTCATTTGTGATTCCTCGGAACGATACTCCGATCGCTTTGAAATTGTTTGTAGTGGCTTGGATTTCGTTTGTAGTTCCTCGGAAAAATAATCAAATGAACCTACAAGCTCCGAAATCGTTTGTAGTGAAGTTATTTTCGTTTGTAGTTCCTCGGCAATGTACTGAAATCAATCTATTCACTTTGAAATCGTTTGCAGTAACTTTTTTTTTCGTTTGTAGTTCCTCGGGCTGGAGCTTACTCCGGTTGAATATATAATATTTACGATCTTCCGGCCCACCGTTATATCGCACCCCCGAGACCTATTATCGGGGAAAATACAAGGCTACTGGCAGACGTTACTGGCGAAAATCGTTTGTAGTAACTTTATTTTCGATTGTAGTTCCTCGGAAAAATACTCAAATCAACCTCAAAGCTCCAAAATCGTTTGTAGTGACTTCATTTTTGTTTGTAGTTCCTCCGAAATGTTCTAAAATCAATCTGTTCACTTTGAAATCGTTCGTAGTAACTTTATTTTTATTTGTAGTTCCTCGGAAAGTTCCTCAAATTGACCGACTCAATCAAAAATCGTTTGTAGTGACTTTATTTTCGTTCGTAGTTCCTCGTAAATATACTAAAATCAATCTATACACTTTAAAATCGTTTGTAGTAACTTTTTTTTCGTTTGTAGTTCCTCGAAAAATTACTCAAATTAACCTACACACTTTAAAATCGTTTGTAGTAACTTGAATGTCGTTTGTAGTTCCTCGGAGAAATAATCAAATTAACCTCCAAGCTTTGGAATCGTTTGTAGAAACTTTATTTTCGTTTGTAGTTCCTCGGAAAGATATTCCAATCGACCTACTCACTTTAAAATTGTTTGTAGTAGCTTGAATTTCGTTTGTAGTTCCTCGGAAAAATACTCAAATCAACCTACAATCTCCGAAATGGTTTGTAGTGACTTTATTTTCATTTGTAGTTCCTCGGAGATGTACTAACTCAATCAATTCACTTGAAAGTCGTTTGTAGTAACTTTATTTTCGTTTGTAGTACCTCGGGAAAATAATAAAATCAACCTACAAGCTCCGAAATCGTTTGTAGTGACGTTATTTTCGTTTGTAGTTCCTCGGAGATGTACTGGATCAATCAATTCACTTAAAAGTCGTTTGCAGTAACTTTATTTTCGTTTGTAGTTCCTCGGGAAATAATGAAATCAACCTACAAGCTCCAAAATCGTTTGTAATGACGTTATTTTCGTTTGTAGTTCCTCAGAAATGTACTAAAATCAATCTATACACATTGAAATCGTTTGTAGTAACTTTATTTTCATTTGTAGTTCCTCGGAAAGATACACCAATCGACCTACTCACTTTAAAATCATTTGTAGTAGCTTGAACACATTAAAATCGTTTGTAGTAACTTTATTTTCATTTGTAGTTCCTCGGAAAGATACACCAATCGACCTACTCACTTTAAAATCATTTGAAGTAGCTTGAATTTCGTTTGTAGTTCCTCGGAAAAATAATCAAATCGACCTACAAACTCCAAAATCGTTTGTAGTAACTTTATTTCCGTTTGTAGTTCCTCGGAGATGTACTAAATCAATCAATTCACTTGAAAATCGTTTGTAGTAACTTAATTTTCGTTTGTAGTTCCTCGGAAAAATAATAAAATCAACCTACAAGCTCCAAAATCGTTTGTAGTGCCGCTATTTTCGTTGGTAGTTCCTCAGAAATGTACTAAAATCAATCTATACACTTTGAAATCATTTGTAGTAGCTTGAATTTCGTTTGTAGTTCCTCGGAAAAATAATCAAATCAACCTACGAGCTCCAAAATCGTTTGTAGTGACTTTATTTTCGTTCGTAGTTCCTCGGAGATGTACTAAATCAATCAATCCACTTGAAAATCGTTTGTAGTAACTTTATTTTCGTTTGTAGTTCCTCGGAAAAATAATAAAATCAACCTACAAGCTCCAAAATCGTTGGTAGTGCCGCTATTTTCGTTGGTAGTTCCTCAGAAATGTACTCAAATCGATCTATACACTTTGAAATCGTTTGTAGTAACTTTATTTTCGATTGTAATTCCTCGGAAAAATAATCAAATCAACCTACAATCTCCGAAATGGTTTGTAGTGACTTTATTTTCGTTCGTAGTTCCTCGGAGAGGTACTAAATGAATCAATTCACTTAAAAGTCGTTTGTAGTAACTTCATTTTCGTTTGGAACTCCTCGGGAAAATAATAAAATGAACCTACGAGCTCCAAAATCGTTTGTAGTGACGTTATTTTCGTTTGTAGTTCCTCAGAAATGTGCTAAAATCAATCTATACACGTCGAAATCGTTTGTAATAACTTCATTTTCAATTGTAGTTCCTCGGAAAGATACTCCAATCGACCTACTCACTTTGAAATCGTTTGTAGTAGCTTAAATTTCGTTTGTAGTTCCTCGGAAAAATAATCATATCAACCTCTAAGCTCCGAAATCGTCTGTAGTGACTTTATTTTCGTTCGTAGTTCCACGGAGATGTACTGAATCAATCAATTCACTTAAAAATCATTTGTTGTAACTTTATTTTCGTTTGTAGTTCCTCGGAAAAATAATAAAATCAACCTACAAGCTCCGGAATCGTTTGTAGTGACGTTATTTTCGTTTGTAGATCCTTAGAAATGTACTAAAATCAATCTACACACTTTAAAATCGTTTGTAGTAGCTTGAATTTCGTTTGTAGTTCCTCGGAAAAATAATCAAATCAACCTACAAGCTCCAAAATTGTTTGTAGTGACGTTATTTTCGTTTGTAGTTCCTCAGAAATGTACCAAAATCGATCTATACACTTTGAAATCGTTTGTAGTAACTTTATTTTTGATTGTAGTTCCTCGGGAAAATACTCAAATCAACCTACAAGCTCCAGAATCGTTTGTAGTAACTTCATTCTTATTTAAAGTTCCTCCAAATGTCCGTTTGTAGTTGCTCGCAAATATACTAAACTCAATCTATACACTTTAATATCATTTGTAGTAACTTCATTTTCGTTTGTAGTACCTTGAAAGAATACTTAAATCAACCTACAAGCTCCAAAATCAATTTTAGTGACTTCATTTTCGTTTGTAGTTCCTCGGAAAGTTCCTCAAATTGACCCATTTACTTTGAAATCGTTTGTAATAGCTTGATTTTCGTTTGTAGTTCCTCGGAAAAATAATCAAATCAACCTACAAGCTTCAAAATCGTTTGTAGTGACTTTATTTTTGTTTGTAGTTCCTCGGAAATATACTAAAATCGATCTGTACACTTTGAAATCGTTTGTAGTGACTTTGTTCTCGTTTGTAGTTCCTCGGAAAATTACTAAAAACGACCCACTCACTGTAAAATCGTTTGTAGCAGCTTGATTTTCGTTTGTAGTTTCTCGAAAAATTACTCAAATCAACTTGAAAGCTCCAAAATCGTTTCTAGTAACTTTATTTTCGTTTGGAGTTCCTAGGAAATGTACTAAAATGAATCTATTCACTTTAAAATTGTTTGTTATATCTTTATTTTCGTTTGTAGTTCCTCGAAAAAATACGCAAATCAACCTACAAGTTCTAAAATCGTTTGTAGAGACTTTATTTTCGTTTGTAGTTCCTCGAAAATGTACTAAAATCAATCTATTCAATTTGAAATCGTTCGTAGTAACTTTATTTTCATTTGTGATTCCTCGGAACGATACTCCGATCGCTTTGAAATTGTTTGTAATAGCTTGAATTTCGTTTGTAGTTCCTCGGAAAAATAATCAAATCAACCTACAAGCTTCGAAATCGTTTGTAGTGAAGTTATTTTCGTTTGTAGTTCCTCGGCAATGTACTATAATCAATCTATTCACTTTGAAATCGTTTGCAGTAACTTTTTTTTTCGTTCGTAGTTCCTCGGGCTGGAGCTTACTTCAGTTGAATATATAATATTTACGATCTTCCGGCCCACCGTTATATCGCACCCCCGAGACCTATTATCGGGGAAAATACAAGGCTACTGGCGGACGTTACCGGCGAAAATCGTTTGTAGTAACTTTATTTTCGATTGTAGTTCCTCGGAAATATACTCAAATCAACCTACAAGCTCCGAAATCGTTTGTAGTGACTTTATTTTTGTTTGTAGTTCCTCCGAAATGTTCTAAAATCAATCTGTTCACTTTGAAATCGTTTGTAGTAACTTTATTTTTATTTGAAGTTCCTCGAAAAGTTCCTCAAATTGACCGACTCAATCAAAAATCGTTTGTAGTGACTTTATTTTCGTTTGTAGTTCTTCGTAAATATACTAAAATCAATCTATACACTTCAAAATCGTTTGTAGTAACTTTTTTTTCGTTCGTAGTTCCTCGAAAAATTACTTAAATTAACCTACACACTTTAAAATCGTTTGTAGTAACTTGAATGACGTTTGTAGTTCCTCGGAGAAATAATCATATTAACCTCCAAGCTTTGAAATCGTTTGTACTAACTTTATTCTCGTTTGTAGTTCCTCGGAAAGATACTCTAATCGACCTACCCACTTTAAAATTGTTTGTAGTAGCTTGAATTTCGATTGTAGTTCCTCGGAAAAATACTCAAATCAACCTACAATCTCCGAAATGATTTGTAGTGACTTTTTTTTCATTTTGTAGTTCCTCGGAGATGTACTAACTCAATCAATTCACTTAAAAGTCGTTTGTAGTAACTTTATTTTCGTTTGTAGTACCTCGGGAAAATGATAAAATCAACCTACAAGCTCCAAAATCGTTTGTAGTGACGTTATTTTCGTTTGTAGTTCCTCGGAGATGTACTGAATCAATCAATTCACTTGAAAGTCGTTTGTAGTAACTTTATTTTCGTTTGTAGTTCCTCGGGAAATAATAAAATCAATCTATACACATTGAAATCGTTTGTAGTAACTTTATTTTCATTTGTAGTTCCTCGGAAAGATACACCAATCGACCTACTCACTTTAAAATCATTTGTAGTAGCTTGATATTCGTTTGTAGTTCCTCGGAAAAATAATCAAATCGACCTACAAACTCCAAAATCGTTTGTAGTGACTTTATTTCCGTTTGTAGTTCCTCGGAGATGTACTAAATCAATCAATTCACTTGAAAATCGTTTGTAGTAACTTTATTTTCGTTTGTAGTTCCTCGGAAAAATAATAAAATCAACCTACAAGCTCCAAAATCGTTTGTAGTGCCGCTATTTTCGTTGGTAGTTCCTCAGAAATGTACCAAAATCAATCTATACACTTTGAAATCATTTGTAGTAGCTTGAATTTCGTTTGTAGTTCCTCGGAAAAATAATCAAATCAACCTACGAGCTCCAAAATCGTTTGTAGTGACTTTATTTTCGTTTGTAGTTCCTCAGAGATGTACTAAATCAATCAATCCACTTGAAAATCGTTTGTAGTAACTTTATTTTCGTTTGTAGTTCCTCGGAAAAATAATAAAATCAACTCACAAGCTCCAAAATCCTTTGTAGTGCCGCTATTTTCGTTGGTAGTTCCTCAGGAATGTACTCAAATCGATCTATACACTTTGAAATCGTTTGTAGTAACTTCATTTTCGATTGTAGTTCCTCGAAAAAATAATCAAATCAACCTACAATCTCCGAAATGGTTTGTAGTGACTTTATTTTCGTTTGTAGTTCCTCGGAGAGGTACTAAATGAATCAATCCACTTAAAAGTCGTTTGTAGTAACTTCATTTTCATTTGGAGCTCCTCGGGAAAATAATAAAATGAACCTACGAGCTCCAAAATCGTTTGTAGTGACGTTATTTTCGTTTGTAGTTCCTCAGAAATGTGCTAAAATCAATCTATACACGTCGAAATCGTTTGTAATAACTTTATTTTCAATTGTAGTTCCTCGGAAAGATACTCCAATCGACCTACTCACTTTGAAATCGTTTGTAGTAGCTTAAATTTTGTTTGTAGTTCCTCGGAAAAATAATCAAATCAACCTCTGAGCTCCGAAATCGTCTGTAGTGACTTTATTTTCGTTCGTAGTTCCACGGAGATGTACTAAATCAATCAATTTACTTAAAAATCATTTGTTGTAACTTTATTTTCGTTTGTAGTTCCTCGGAAAAATAATAAAATCAACCTACAAGCTCCGGAATCGTTTGTAGTGACGTTATTTTCGTTTGTAGTTCCTTAGAAATGTACTAAAATCAATCTACACACTTCAAAATCGTTTGTAGTAGCTTGAATTTCGTTTGCAGTTCCTCGGAAAAATAATCAAGTCAACCTACAAGCTCCAAAATCGTTTGTAGTGACGTTATCTTCGTTTGCAGTTCCTCAAAAATGTACCAAAATCGATCTATACACTTTGAAATCGTTTGTTGTAACTATATTTTTGATTGTAGTTCCTCGGGAAAATACTCAAATCAACCTACAAGCTCCAGAATCGTTTGTAGTAACTTAATTCTTGTTTGAAGTTCCTCCAAAATGTCCGTTTGTAGTTGCTTGCAAATATACTAAACTCAATCTATACACTTTAATATCATTTGTAGTAACTTCATTTTCGTTTGTAGTGCCTTGAAAGAATACTTGAATCAACCTACAAGCTCCAAAATCAATTTTAGTGACTTCATTTTCGTTTGTAGTTCCTCGGAAAGTTCCTCAAATTGACCCATTTACTTTGAAATCGATTGTAATAGCTTGATTTTCGTTTGTAGTTCCTCGGAAAAATAATCAAATCAACCTACAAGCTCCAAAATTGTTGTAGTGACTTTATTTTCGTTTGTAGTTCCTCGGAAATATACTAAAATCGATCTGTACACTTTGAAATCGTTTGTAGTGACTTTGTTCTCGTTTGTAGTTCCTCGGAAAATTACTGAAAACGACCCACTCACTTTAAAATCGATTGTAGCAGCTTGATTTTCGTTTGTAGTTTCTCGAAAAATTACTCAAATCAACTTGAAAGCTCCTAAATCGTTTCTAGTAACTTTATTTTCGTTTGGAGTTCCTAGGAAATGTACTAAAATGAAGCTATTCACTTTCAAATTGTTTGTAATATCTTTATTTTCGTTTGTAGTCCCTCGAAAAAATACTCAAATCAACCTACAAGTTCTAAAATCGTTTGTAGAGACTTTATTTTCGTTTGTAGTTCCTCGAAAATGTACTAAAATCAATCTATCCAATTTGAAATCGTTCGTAGTAACTTTATTTTCATTTGTAATTTCTCGGAACGATACTCCGATCGCTTTGAAATTGCTTGTAATAGCTTGAATTTCGTTTGTAGTTCCTCGGAAAAATAATCAAATCAACCTACAAGCTCCGAAATCGTTTGTAGTGAAGTTATTTTCGTTTGTAGTTCCTCGGCAATGTACTATAATCAATCTATTCACTTTGAAATCGTTTGCAGTAACTTTTTTTTTCGTTCGTAGTTCCTCGGGCTGGAGCTTACTTCAGTTGAATATATAATATTTACGATCTTCCGGCCCACCGTTATATCGCACCCCCGAGACCTATTATCGGGGAAAATACAAGGCTACTGGCGGACGTTACCGGCGAAAATCGTTTGTAGTAACTTTATTTTCGATTGTAGTTCCTCGGAAATATACTCAAATCAACCTACAAGCTCCGAAATCGTTTGTAGTGACTTTATTTTCGTTTGTAGTTCCTCCGAAATGTTCTGAAATCAATCTGTTCACTTTGAAATCGTTTGTAGTAACTTTATTTTTATTTAAAGTTCCTCGAAAAGTTCCTCAAATTGACCGACTCAATCAAAAATCGTTTGTAGTGACTTTATTTTCATTTGTAGTTCTTCGTAAATATACTAAAATCAATCTATACACTTCAAAATCGTTTGTAGTAACTTTTTTTTCGTTCGTAGTTCCTCGAAAAATTACTTAAATTAACCTACACACTTTAAAATCGTTTGTAGTAACTTGAATGTCGTTTGTAGTTCCTCGGAGAAATAATCAAATTAACCTCCAAGCTTTGAAATCGTTTGTACTAACTTTATTCTCGTTTGTAGTTCCTCGGAAAGATACTCTAATCGACCTACACACTTTAAAATTGTTTGTAGTAGCTTGAATTTCGTTTGTAGTTCCTCGGAAAAATACTCAAATCAACCTACAATCTCCGAAATGGTTTGCAGTGACTTTATTTTCGTTTGTAGTTCCTCGGAGATGTACCAAATCAATCAATTTACTCGAAAGTCGTTTGTAGTAACTTAATTTTCGTTTGTAGTTCCTCGGGAGAATAATAAAATCAACCTACAAGCTCCAAAATCGTTTGTAGTGACGTTATTTTCGTTTGTAGTTCCTCGGAGATGTACCAAATCAATCAATTCACTTGAAAGTCGTTTGTAGTAACTTTATTTTCGTTTGTAGTTCCTCGGGAAATTAAATCAACCTACAAGCTCCAAAATCGTTTGTAGTGACGTTATTTTCGTTTGTAGTTCCTCAGAAATGTACTAAAATCAATCTATACACTTTGAAATCGTTCGTAGTAACTTTATTTTTATTTGTAGTTCCTCAGAAAGATACTATAATCGACCTACTTACTTTAAAATCATTTGTAGTAGCTTGAATTTCGTTTGTCGTTCCTCGGAAAAATAATCAAATCAATCTACGAGCTCCAAAATCGTTTGTAGTGACTTTATTTTTGTTCGTAGTTCCTCGGAGATGTACTAAATCAATCAATTCACTTGAAAATCGTTTGTAGTAACTTTATTTTCGTTTGTAGTTCCTCGGAGAAATAATAAAATTAACTTACAAGCTCCAAAATCGTTTGTAGTGCCGCTATTTTTGTTGGTAGTTCCTCAGAAATGTACTAAAATCAATCTATACACTTTGAAATCGTTTGTAGTAACTTTATTTTCGATTGTAGTTCCTCGGAAAAATAATCAAATCAACCTACAATCTCCGAAATGGTTTGTAGTGACTTTATTTTCGTTTGTAGTTCCTCGGAGAGGTACTAAATGAATCAATTCACTTGAAAGTCGTTTGTAGTAACTTCATTTCCGTTTGGAGTTCCTCGGGAAAATAATAAAATGAACCTACAAGCTCCAAAATCGTTTGTAGTGACGTTACTTTCGTATGTAGTTCTTAGAAATGTGCTAAAATCAATCTATACACTTCGAAATCGTTTGTAATATCTTTATTTTCAATTGTAGTTCCTTGGAGAGATACTTCAATCGACCTACTCACTTTCAAATCGTTTGTAGTAGCTTGAATTTCGTTTGTAGTTCCTCGGAAAAATAATCAAATCAACCTACAAGCTCCGAAATCGTTTGTAGTGACTTTATTTTCGTTTGTAGTTCCACGGAGATGTACTTAATCAATCAATTCACTTAAAAATCATTTGTTGTAACTTTATTTTCGTTTGCAGTTCCTCGGAAAAATAATAAAATCAACCTACGAGCTCCGAAATCGTTTGTAGTGACGTTATTTGCGTTTGTAGTTCCTCAGAAATGTACTAAAATCAATCTACACACTTTAAAATCGTTCGTAGTTGCTTGAATTTCGTTTGTAGTTCCTTGGAAAAATAATCAAATCAACCCACAAGCTCCGAAATCATTTGTAGTGACGTTATTTTCGTTCGTAGTTCCTCAGAAATATACCAAAATCAATCTCTACACTTTGAAATCGTTTGGAGTAACTTTATTTCCGATTGTAGTTCCTCGGAAAAATACTCAAATCAACCTACAAGCTCCAAAATCGTTTGTAGTGACTTCATTTTTGTTCAAAGTTCCTCCAAAATGTCCTAAAATCAATCTATTCACTTCGAAATCGTTTGTAGTAACTTTATTTTTGTTTGTAGTTTCTTGGAAAGTTTCTCAAATTGACCGACTCAATTAAAAATTCTTTGTAATAACTTTATTTTCGTTTGTAGTTCCTCGCAAATATACTAAACTCAATCTATACACTTTAAAATCGTTTGTAGTAACTTCATTTTCGTTTGTGATACCTTGAAAGAATACTTCAATCAACCTACAAGCTCCAAAATCAATTTTAGTGACTTCATTTTCGTTTGTAGTTCCTCGGAAAGTTCCTCAAATTGACCCATTTACTTCAAAATCGTTTGTAATAGCTTGATTTTCGTTTGTAGTTCCTCGGAAAAATAATCAAATCAACCTACAAGCTCCAAAATCGTTTGTAGTGACTTTGTTTTCGCTTGTAGTTCCTCGGAAAATTACTGAAATCGACCCACTCACTTTAAAATCGTTCGTAGCAGCTTGATTTTCGTTTGTAGTTTCTCGAAAAATTGCTCAAATCAATTTGAAAGCTCCAAAATCGTTTGTAGTAACTTCATTTTCGTTTGGAGTTCCTAAGAAATGTACTAAAATGAATCTATTCACTTTGAAATTGTTTGGAGTTTCTTCATTTTTGTTTGTAGTGCCTAGAAAAAATACTCGAATCAACCTACAAGTTCTGAAATCGTTGGTAGAGACTTTATTTTCGTTTGTAGTTCCTCGAAAATGTACTAAAATCAATCTATTCAATTTAAAATCGTTCGAAGTAACTTTATTTTCATTTGTAATTCCTCGGAACGATACTCCGATCGCTTTGAAATTGTTTGTAGTAGTTTGAATTTCGTTTGTCGTTCCTCGGAATAATAATCAAATCAACCTACAATCTCTGAAATGGTTTGTAGTGACTTTATTTTCGTTTGTAGTTCCTCGGAGAGGTACTAAATCAATCAATTCACTTGAAAGTCGTTTGTAGTAACTTTGCTTTCGATTGTAGTTCCTTGGAAAAATACTCGAATCAACCTACAAGCTCCAAAATCGTTTGTAATGACTTTATTTTTGTTTGTGGTCCTTCCGAAATGTTCTAAAATCAATCTGTACACTTTGAAATCGTTTGTAGTAACTTTATTTTCATTTTTAGTTCCTCGGAAAAATACTCCAATCGACCTACTCACTTTAAAATCGTTTGTAGTAGCTTGAATATCGTTTGTAGTTCCTCGGGAAAATAATCAAATCAACCTACGAGCTCCAAAATTGTTTGTAGGGCCGCTATTTTCGTTAGTAGTTCCTCAGATATGTACTAAAATCAATCTATACACTTTGAAATCGTTTGTCGTAACTTTATTTTCGATTGTAGTTCCTCGGAAAAATAATCAAATCAACCTACAATCCCCGAAATGGTTTGTAGTGACTTTATTTTCGTTTGTAGTTCCTCGGAGAGGTACTAAATGAATCAATTCACTTGAAAGTCGTTTGTAGTCACTTTATTCTCGTTCGGAGTTCCTCGGGAAAATAATAAAATGAACCTACAAGCTCCAAAATCGTTTGTAGTGACGTTATTTTCGTTTTCAGATCCTCAGAAATGTACTAAAATCAATCTATACACTTTGAAATCGTTTGTAGTAACTTTATTTTCGATTGTAGTTCCTCGGAAAAATACTCAAATCAACCTACAAGCTCCAAATTTGTTTGTAGTGACTTCATTTTCGTTTGTAGTTCCTCCGAAATGTCCTATTATCAATCTATACACTTTGAAATCGTTTGTAGTAACTTTATTTTCGATTGTAGTTCCTTGAAAAAATACTTAAATCAACCTACAAGCTCCAAAATCGTTTGTGGTGACTTTATGTTCGTTTGTAGTTCCTCGGAAATATACTAAAATCGATCTGTACACTTTGAAATCGTTTGTAGTGACTTTATTTTCATTTGTAGTTCCTAAGAAATGCACTGAAATCAATCTATACACTTTAAAATCGTTTGTAGTAAGTTTATTTATATTTGTAGTTTCTCGGAAAGTTCCTCAACGTACTCAATTAAAAATCGTTTATAATGACTTCATTTTCGTTTGTAGTTCCTCGAAAACTTACTTAAAACAACCAATTTACTTCAAAATCGTTTGTAGTGGCTTTACATTCGTTTGTAGTTTCTCGGAAAAATAATCAACTCTACCTACAAGCTCGAAAATCGTTTGTAGTGACTTTATTTTCGTTTGTAGTTCCTCGGAAATGTACTAAAATCAATCTCTACACTTCAAAATCGTTTGTAGTAACTTCGTCTTCGTTTGTAGTTCCTCGGAAAATTACTCAATCTAACCTACTCAGTTTAAAATCATTTCTAGTAGCTCTAGTTGCGTTTGTAGTTCATTGGAAAAATAATAAAATCAAGCTACAAGCTCCACAATCGTTTGTAGTGACTTTATTTTCGTTTGTAGTTCCTCAGAAGTGTACTAAAATCAATCAATACACTTTGAAATCGTTTGTAGTAACTTTGTTTTCGATTGTAGTTTCCCGGAAAAATACTTAATTCAACCTACAAGATCCAAAATCGTTTGTAGTGACTTCATTTTCATTTGGACTTCCTAGGAAATGTACTAAAATGGATCTATTCACTTTGAAATTGTTTGTAGTATCTTTATTTTCGTTTGTGATTCCTCGAAAAAATACTCAAATCAACCTACAAGTTCTAAAATCGTTTGTGGAGACTGTATTTTCGTTTGTTGTTCCTCGAAAATGTACTAAAATCAATCTATTCAATTCGAAATCGTTTGTAGTCACTTTATTTTTATTTGTAATTCCTCGGAACGATACTCCGATCGCTTTGAAATTGTTTGTAGTAGCTTGAATTTCGATTGTAGTTCCTCGGAAAAATACTCAAATCAACCTACAAGCTCCAAAATCGTTTGGAGTGACTTCATTTTTGTTTGAAGTTCCTCCAAAATGTCCTAAAATCAATCTATTCACTTTGAAATCGTTTGTAGTAACTTTTTTTTTATTTCCAGTGTCTTCGAAAGTTTCTCAAATTAAACGAATCAATTAAAAATCGTTTGTAGTGATTTTATTTTCGTTTGTAGTTGCTCGCAAATATACTAAACTCAATCTATACACTTTGAAATTATTTGTAGTAACTTTGTTTTCGTTTGTAGTACCTTGAAAGATTACTTGAATCAACCTACAAGCTCCAAAATGAATTTTAGTGACTCCATTTCCGTTTGTAGTTCCTCGGAAAGTTCCTCAACCTACTCAATTAAAATACGTTTATAATGACTTTATTTTTGTTTGTAGTTCCTTGTAAATGTACTAAAGTCAATCTATATACTTTGAAATCGTTTGTAGTAACTTTTTTTTCGTTTGTAGTTACTCGAAAACTTACTTTAAACAACCAATTTACTTTAAAATCGTTTGTAGTAGCTTTACATTCGTTTGTAGTTTCTCGGAAAAGTAATCAACTCAACCTACAAGCTCGAAAATCGTTTGTAGTGACTTTATTTTCGTTTGTAGTTCCTCGGAAATGTACTTAAATAAATCTCTACACTTCAAAATCGTTTGTAGTAACTTCGTCTTCGTTTGTAGTTCCTCGGAAAATTACTCAATCTAACCTACTCACTTTAAAATCATTTCTAGTAGCTTCAATTGCGTTTGTAGTTCATTGGAAAAATAAAAAATCAAGCTACAAGCTCCACAATCGTTTGTAGTGACTTTATTTTCGTTTGTAGTTCCTCAGAAATGTACTGAAATCAATCTATACACTTTGAATTCGTTTGTAGTAACTTTGTTTTCGATTGTAGTTTCTCGGAAAAATACTTGAATCAACCTACAAGCTCCAAAATCGTTTGTAGAGACTTTATTTTCGTATGTAGTTCCTCCGAAATGTCCGAACATCAACCTATCCACTTTGAAATCATTTGTAGTAACTTTATTTGTATTTGTAGTTCCTCGAAAAGTTTCTCTAATTGACCTACTCAATTAAAAATCGTTTGTAGTGGCTTTATTTTCGTTTGTAGTTCCTCGTAAATGTAGTCAAGTTAATCTTTTCACTTTGAAATCGTTTGTAGTAACTTTTTTTCGTTTGTAGTTCCTCGGAAAATTACTCAAATTAACCTACACACTCTAAAATCGTTTGTAGTAGCTTGAGTTTCGTTTGTAATTCCTCGGAAAAATAATCAACTCAACCTCCAAGCTCCAAAATCGTTTTGTAGTGACTTTATTCTCGTTCGTAGTTCCTTGGAAATGTACTAAAATCAATCTATACACTTTGATATTGTTTGTAGTAACTTTATTTTCATTTTCAGTTGCTCGGAAAATTACTTAAATCAACCTACAAGCTCCAAAATCGTTTCTAGTGACTAGATTTTCGTTTGTTGTTCCTTAGAAATGTACTCAAATCAATCTATACACATTGAAATCGTTTGTAGTAACTTTATTTTTATTTGCAGTCCCTCGGAAAATTACTCAAATCGACCTATTTACTTTAAAATCATTTGTAGTAGCTTGAAATTCGTTTGTAGTTACTCGAAAAAAGAATCAAATCAACCTATTCACATTAAAATCGTTTGTAGTGACTTTATTTTCGTTTGTAGTTTTTCGGAAATGTACTTAAATGAATCTATACACTTTGAAATCGTTTGTAGTAACTTCATTTTGGTTTGTTGTTCCTCGGAAAATACTCAAATCGACCTTCGTACTTTAAAATCGTTTCTAGTGGCTTGAATTTCGTTTGTAGTTCCTCGGAAAAATAATCAAATTAACCTGCAAGCTGTGAAATCGCTTATAGTGACTTCATTTGCGTTTGTAGTTCTTCGGAAATGTACTTAAATCATTCGATACACTTTGAAATCGTTTGTAGTAACTATATTGTCGTTTGTAGTTCCTCGGAAAATTACTTAAATCAACCTACTCACTTCACAATGTGTTGCGTATCGTCACGCAATCGGTGTTTTACTTCTATTTAATATATAATTATTAAATATTAATTCTTTAATATATAAGGAGTATGATAATAATAATTTCCATCGTTCTTCCAACGAGCATCGATTATTCTTTATATTTTCACGGAACATATTTCCAGACGGAAGAAAATTACCGGCTTTCCCCATGATCCGAGAAACATTATATAGCGCGACAGCAGCTGCATATATATTTTTTTTTTAATCATAAAATTCTTTCAAACAAATCGAAAGGAATAGCCAACGTTTTTTCAATACTTCCAAATATATTCCGTTGGTTTTTCCAAGGGTCAAAAATCCCCAATAATTTAGTCCATCCTTTCCTACTTTAACGAACGATACGTAGTTTCTCAAACTGTTCAATTTTCTTAATCTTCTATACCATCTATATCTGTCTCTTTCCTTTACGATATAGTGGGAATTTTCATTTGCCTCGGAGTCGCGAGACAGCGAGCGAGCAGCGTTAAGCCTTTTTATTGCACCCCCGACCTTTCTTTCGTTCGCGCTCAACGGTGTGTTACCTGGCACTTTCGTTTCGTATGGGGGCCGACAACGTAAACAATAACTAATATAGATTTCCCTCAAAATTGACCAATCAGGAAAAACTCCCTACCTCTAATTTTCCTTCTCCAATCACAATTTTTGTAATATGTCTCCTCCTTCCTACCGCCCTTGACCAATAAGATTCTTTAGCTATAGTTTCTGTTAATCTTAAACGTCAACGAGGAACATCTCAATCCTCTAATTTTTAGTCTAAGAAAAATCGTCTAAGAGTCAACACCTCAAAAGCAACTGCGCTCTGCCATGACCAGTTCATTCCATTATTAGACTCGGCAGAATTAAAACATCAATAACTTCAACTTTTCTCGTCACTTCGTTAAATGTATAAATTGTAATTTCGGTAAATAAATGTATAGTTTTGTGTGTTAATTATACATATATCTTCTCACCATCCTAAACATTCACACAAGATTAAGTTGGCGTGTGGCAGTAACTCCGAACATCGTCTCAGTGCAACGAGCAGCGAGATTTACAACCTCGCAGATTTAAACGCGAATCGCGGTATCGGTCGTTACGAAACACAATGGTTTGTTCGATATTATTTTTGACTTTATTTTCGTTTCTAGTTTCTCGAACATTTATTCAAATCAACCTACTCACTTCGAAATCGTTTGTAGTAGCTTTATTTTCGTTTGTAGTTCCTCGAAAAATTACTCAAATCGACCTACTCACTCGAAAATCGTTGGTGGTAACTTTTTTCTCGTTTGTAGTTCGTCGAAAACTGACCGAAGCCCACCTAGTCGCTTCAAAATCGTTTGTAGTGACTACATTTAATTTCTAAATACAATTTTAATTTACTTTAATTTAATTTTGGAGTAGGCACGTCTACTTCGATCACTTCTCGACGAACTACGAACAAAAATAAAATTACTAGAAACAATTTTCAAATTAATAAGTCGGTTTGAATAATTTTCCTAGGAACTACAAACGAGAAAAAAAGTTACCACTAATGATTTCAAAGTGAATGGATTAATTTTAGTACATTGCCTAGGAACTACAAACGAAAATAATGTCTCTTCAAACGATTTTGGCGCTTCCAGGTTTATTTGAGTAATTTGCCCCGGAACTTCCTACGAAAATCAAGCTACTACAAACGATTTTACAGTGAGTAGGTCGATTTTAGTGAGTTCTCGAAGAACTACAACCGAAACTAAAGGTACTACAATCGAAAATAAAGCTACTACAAATAACTTCGAAGTGAGTAGGTCGATTTGAGTAATTTGCCGAGGAACTCAAACAAAAATGAAGGTTTTATAAACAATTTTAAAGTTTGTAGGTAGATTTTAGAACATTCCCGAGGGACTACAAACGAAAATAAAGTCAGGAGAAACGATTTTGACGCGACTTTGTTGACTTCGATTACTTTTTGTCGATTACAAACAAAAATAAAGTTACTACAAACGATTTTCAAGTGAGTAGGTCGATTTGAGTAACTCTTCAAGGAACTACAAACGAAATTGAAGCTACTCCATACGGTTTGGAGCGAGTACGTCGACTTCGATCACTTTTTGACGAGCTTCAAGGGAAAATTGTCACAACAAACGATTTTCAAGCTTGTAGGTTGATCTGAGTAATTTCCCCAAGAACTACAGCTTTGTTACAGCTAAAATATTATTAATTCATAATAATTAATTTCGTGACCTGTCTCACTTCAAAGTGTTTTTCTAATTTATCAAGACATATCGGAACACATTCATATCGGCTGAAACTCGTTTGCAGTTCCTTAGCGAATGACTACAAACGCCTTCCTTGCTTTAAAATCGATTGTGGTAACTTTGGTTTCGTTTGTCGTTCTTCCGGAAATTACCAAAACCGGACTGCTAACTGTAACATCGTTTGTAGTAGGTTTATTTTCGATTTTGGTTCCTCGGAAAATTGCTGGAATCGACCTACTGGCTTGAAAATCGTTTGAAGTAACTTTATTTTCGTTTGTAGTTCTTGGGAAGAGACTAGTTATAAGCTCCAAACTTCAGAATCGTAAGTAGTAACTTCATTTTCATTTGTAGTTCATCAAAATCGACCGAAGTAGACCTACTCGCGCCAAAATCGGTCGTTGTGGTTTTTTTTCGTTTGTAGTTCTTTGGGAAGTTACTCAAATCAAACTACCTACTTTAAAGTCGATTGTAGTAGCTTTATTTTCGTTTTTAGTTCCCAAGGATATTACTAAAATCAACCTACGAGCTCCAAAATTGTTAACAGTAACTTTATTTTCGTTTGTAGTCTTTGAAAAGAGACTACGAACGATCTCCAATGTTCAAAATCGTTCGTAGTAACTTAATTTTCGTTTGTAGTTCCTTGAAAAGTGACTACAAACATTCTCCGAGATTGAAAACCGTTTGTAGTAACTTTATTTTTGTTTGTCGTTCGTCGGAAAATTACTTTGTAACGATAAAAAACTACAAGCGATTTTGAACCGAGTAGGTCGTTTGTAGTTATTCTCCGACGAACTACAAACGAAAATACATTTGAGTAATTTTCCGGGGAACCTACAAACGAAAATATAGCTACTACAAACGATTTCAAAGTGAGTAGGTTAATTTCAGTACTTTCCCGAGGAACTACAAACCAAAATAAAGTGACTACAAACGATTTTGGACTGAGTTGGTCGACTTCGGTCACCGACGAACTACAGACAAAAATAAAGTTATCACAAACGTTTTTTAAGCGAGTAGATAATTGATTTGAGTAATCTTTCGAAGCACTACAAACGCTAATAAAGCTTCTACAATCGCTTTTGAAGTGAGTAGGTCGATTTCAATCATTTACCGACGATTTACCAAAGAACTTGCACTCACTGCAAAAGATTTTGAAGCGAGTCGGTAGACTTCGGTTGCTTTCTGACAAACTACAGACGAAAATTAAGTTACTGCAAACGATTTTGAAGTTTTGGAGGTCGTTTGTAGTCGCTTTTCAAGACATACAAACGCAAATAAAGTTACTACAAACGATTTTTCAGTGAGTAAGTCGATTTACGTATCTTTCCGAAGAACTACACATAAAAATAAGGTGAAAACAATCGATTTTCAAGTGAGAAGGTGGATTTGAGTAATTTTTCGAGGAACTGCAAACGAAAATGAAGTCACTACAAACATTTTTTGATCTCATAGGTTATTTGTAGTGACTTTCAAATGAACTACAAACGATTTTAAAGTGAGTAGGTCGTTTTCAGTAATTTTCCGAGAAACTGCAAACGAAAATAAAGTTAATACATACGATTTCGAAGTGAGTAGGGCGTTTTGTGTAATTTTCCGAGGAACAACAAACGAAAATAAAGCTACTAAAAACGATATTAAAATGAATGGATTGCTTTTAGTACATTTCCGAGGACCTACAAACGAAAATGAAGTGACTACAAACGATTTCAAAGTGAACAGATTGATTTTAGAACATTTTGGAGGAACTACAAAGAAAAATGAAGTCACTACAAGCGATTTTGGAAATCGTAGGTTGATTTGAGTATTTTTCCGAGGAACTACAATCGAAAATGAAGTTACTACAAACGACTTTTAAGTGAATTGATTGATTTAGTACCTCTCCGAGGAACTACAAACGAAAATAAAGTCACGACAAACCATTTCGGAGATTGTAGGTTGATTTGATTATTTTTCCGAGGAACTACAATCAAAAATAAAGTTACTACAAACGATTTCGAAGTGTATAAATTGATTTGAGTACATTTCTGAGGAACTACCAACGAAAATAGCGGCGCTACAAACGATTTTGGAGCTCGTGTTGATTTTATTATTTTTCCGAGGAACTACAAACGAAAATAAAGTTACTGCAAACGATTTTCAAGTGAATTGGTTGATTAAGTACATCTCCGAGGAACTACAAACAAAAATAAAGTCACTACAAACGATTTCGGAGCTTGTAGGTTGATTTGATTATTTTTCCGAGAAACTACAAACAAAATTCAAGCTACTACAAACGATTTTGAAGTGAGTAGGTCGATTGGAGTATCTTTCCGAGAAACTAAAAATGAAAATAAAGTTACTACAAACGATTTCAAAGTGAATAGATTAATAATAGAACATTTCGGAGGAACTACAAACGAAAATAAAGTTACTACAAACAAATTTGGAGCTTGTAGGTTGATTTTATTATTTTTCCGAGGAATTACAAACGAAAATAAAGTTACTACAAATGATTTTTAAGTGAATTGATTGATTTAGTACATCTCCGTGGAACTACAAACGAAAATAAAGTCACTACAAACGATTTCGGAGCTTGTAAGTTGATTTGATCATTTTTCCGAGGAACTACAAACGTAATTCAAGCTACTACAAACGATTTTGAAGTGAGTAGGTCGATTGGAGTATCTTTCCGAGGAACTACAATCGAAAATAAAGTTACTACAAACGATTTCGAAGTGTATAGATTGATTTTAGCACATTTCTGAGGAACTACAAACGAAAATAACGTCACTACAAACGATTTTGGAGCTTGTAGGTTCAGTTTATTGTTTCCCGAGGAACTCCAAACGAAAATAGAGTTACTACAAACGACTTTTAAGTGAATTGATTGATTTAGTACCTCTCCGAGGAACTACAAGCGAAAATAAAGTCACTACAAACCATTTCGGAGATTGTAGGTTGATTTGATTATTTTTCCGAGGAACTACAATCGAAAATAAAGTTACTAGAAACGATTTCAAAGTGTATAGATTGATTTTAGTACATTTCTGAGGAACTACCAACGAAAATAGCGGCATAACAAACGATTTTGGAGCTTGTAGGTTGATTTTATTATTTGTCCGAGGAACTACAAACGAAAATAAAGTTACTACAAACGATTTTCAGTGAATTGATTGATTAAGTACATCTCCGAGGAACTACAAACGAAAATGAAGTCACTACAAACGATTTTGGAGCTTGTAGGTTGATTAGATTATTTTCCCGAGGAACTACGAACGAAATTCAAGCTACTACAAACGATTTTAAAGTGAATAGGTCGATTGGAGTATCTTTCCGAGGAACTATAAATAAAAATAAAGTTACTAAAAACGACTTCAAAGTGAACAGATTGATTTTAGAACATTTCGGAGGAACTACAAACAAAAATGAAGTCACTACAAACGATTTTGGAGCTTGTAGGTTGATTTGAGTATTTTTCCGAGGAACTACAATCGAAAATAAAGTTACTACAAACGATTTCAAAGTGTATAGATTGATTTTAGTAAATTTCTGAGGAACTACAAACGAAAATAACGTCACTACAAACGATTTTGGAGCTTGTAGGTTGATTTGATTATTTTTCCGAGGGACTACAAACGAATTTCAAGCTACAACAAACGATTTTGAAGTGTGTACATTGATTTTAGTACATTTCCGAGGAACTACAAACGAAAATAACGTCACTACAAACGATTTCGGAGCTTGTAAGTTGATTTTATTATTTTTCCGAGGAACTACAAACGAAAATGAAGTTACTACAATTGATTTTCAAGTGAATTGATTGATTTTGTACATCTCCGTGGAACTACGAACGAAAATAAAGTCACTACAAACGATTTCGGAGCTTGTAGGTTGATTTTATCATTTTTCCGAGGAACTACAAACAAAAATAAAGTTACTACAAATGATTTTTAAGTAAATTGATTGATTTAGTACATCTCCGTGGAACTACAAACGAAAATAAAGTCACTACAAACGATTTCGGAGCTCGTAGGTTGATTTGATCATTTTTCCGAGGAACTACAAACGAAATTCAAGCTACTACAAACGATTTTGAAGTGCGTAGGTCGATTGGAGTATCTTTCCGAGGAACTATAAATGGAAATGAAGTTACCACAAACGATCTCAAAGTGAACAGATTGATTTAAGAACATATCGGAGGAACTACAAACAAAAATGAAGTGACTACGAACGATTTTGGAGCCTGTAGGTTGATTTGAGTATTTTTTCGAGGAACTACAATCGAAAATAAAGTTACTACAAACGATTTCAAAGTGTATAGATTGATTTTAGTACATTTCTGAGGAACTACAAACGAAAATGACGTCACTACAAACGATTTTGGAGCTTGTAGGTTGATTTGATTATTTTTCCGAGGAACTACAAACCAAATTCAAGCTACTACAAACGATTTTAGAGTGTGTAGATTGATTTTAGTACATTTCTGAGGAACTACAAACGAAAATAACGTCACTACAAACGATTTCGGAGCTTGTAGGTTGATTTTATTATTTTTCCGAGGAACTACAAACGAAAATAAAGTTACTACAATTGATTTTTAAGTAAATTAATTGATTTAGTACATCTCCGTGGAACTACAAGCGAAAATAAAAACACTACAAACGATTTCGGAGCTTGTAGGTTGATTTGATCATTTTTCCGAGGAACTACAAACGAAATTCAAGCTACTACAAACGATTTTAAAGTGAGTAGGTCGATTGGAGTATCTTTCCTAGGGACTATAAATGAAAATAAAGTTACTACAAACGATTTCGAAGTGAACAGATTGATTTTAGAACATTTCGGAGGAACTAAAAACTAAAATGGAGTCACTACAAACGATTTTGGAGCTTGTAGGTTGATTTAAGTATTTTTCCGAGGAACTACAATCGAAAATAAAGTTACTATAAACGATTTCAAAGTGTATAGATTGATTTTAGTACATTTCTGAGGAACTACAAACGAAAATAATGTCACTACAAACGATTTTGGAGCTTGGAGGTTGATTTGATTATTTTTCCGAGGAACTACAAACGAAATTCAAGCTACTACGAATGATTTTGAAGTGCGTAGATTGATTTTAGTACATTTCTGAGGAACTACAAACGAAAATAACGTCACTACAAACGATTCCGGAGCTTGTAGGTTGATTTTATTATTTTCCCGAGGAACTACAAACAAAAATAAAGTTACTACAAATGATTTTAAAGTAAATTGATTGATTTAGTACATCTCCGTGGAACTACAAACAAAAATAAAGTCACTTCAAACGATTTCGGAGCTCGTAGGTTGATTTGATCATTTTTCCGAGGCACTACAAACGAAATTCAAGCTACTACAAACGATTTCAAAGTGAGCAGGTCGATTGGAGTATCTTTCCGAGGAACTACAATCGAAAATAAACTTACTACAAACGATTTCGAAGTGTATAGATTGATTTTAGCACATTTCTGAGGAACTGCAAACGAAAATAACGTCACTACAAACGATTTCGGAGCTTGTAGGTTCATTCGATTATTTTCCCGAGGAACTAACTATATTGTCGTTTGTAGTTCCTCGGAAAATTACTCAAATCAACCTACTCACTTTACATTGGTTTGCTCGATATTATTTTTGACTTTATTTCCGTTTCTAGTTTCTCGAACATTTATTCAAATCAACCTACTTATTTCGAAATCGTTTGTAGTTTGTAGTTATTCTCCGACGAACTACAAACGAAAATACATTTGAGTAATTTTCCGGGGAACTACGAACGAAAATATAGCTACTACAAACGATTTCAAAGTGAGTAGGTTCAATTCAGTACTTTACCGAGGAACTACAAACCAAAATAAAGTGACTACAAACGATTTTGGACTGAGTTGGTCGACTTCGGTCACCGACGAACTACAGAGAAAAATAAAGTTACTACAAACGTTTTTCAAGCGAGTAGATAATTGATTTGAGTAATCTCTCGAAGAACTACAAACGCTAATAAAGCTTCTACAATCACTTTTAAAGTGAGTAGGTCGATTTCAATCATTTTCCGACGATTTACCAAAGAACTTAAACTCACTGCAAAAGTTTTGAAGCGAGTCGGTCGACTTCGGTCACTTTCCGACAAACTACAGACGAAAATTAAGTTAATGCAAACAATTTTGAAGTTTTAGAGGTCGTTTGTAGTCGCTTTTCAAGACATACAAACGCAAATAAAGTCACTACAAACGGTTTTTCAGTGACTAAGTCGGCTTACGTATCTTTTTGAAGAACTACACATAAAAATAAGGTAACAACAATCGATTTTCAAATGAGAAGGTGGATTTGAGTAATTTTTCGAGGAACTGCAAACGAAAATAAAGTCACTACAAACATTTTTTGATCTCAGAGGTTATTTGTAGTGACTTTCAAATGAACTACAAACTGCAAACAAAAATAAAGTTAATACATACGATTTCGAAGTGAGTAGGTCGTTTTGTGTAATTTTCCAAGGAACAACAAACGAAAATAAAGCTACTAAAAACGATATTAAAATGAATGGATTGCTTTTAGAACATTTCCGAGGACCTACAAACGAAAATAAAGTCACTACAAACCATTTCGGAGATTGTAGGTTGATTTGATTATTTTTCCAAGGAACTACATCCGAAAATAAAGTTACTACAAACGATTTTAAAGTTTATAGATTGATTTAAGTACATTTCTGAGGAACTACCAACGAAAATAGCGGCATTACAAACGATTTCGGAGCTTGTAGGTTGATTTTATTATTTGTCTGAGGAACTACAAACGAAAATAAAGTTACTACAAACGATTTCCAGTGAATTAATTGATTTAGTACATCTCCGAGGAACTACAAACGAAAATGAAGTCACTACAAACGATTTTGGAGCTCGTAGGTTGATTTGATTATTTTCCCGAGAAACTACGAACGAAATTCAAGCTACTACGAACGATTTCAAAGTGAGTAGGTCGATTGGAGTATCTTTTCGAGGAACTATAAATAAAAATAAAGTTACTCAAAACGATTTCAAAGTGAACAGATTGATTTTAGAACATTTCGGAGGAACTATAAACAAAAATAAAGTCACTACAAACGATTTTGGAGCTTGTAGGTTGATTTGAGTATTTTTCCGAGGAACTACAATCGAAAATGAAGTTACTACAAACGATTTCAAAGTGTATAGATTGATTTTCGTACATTCCTGAGGAACTACAAATGAAAATAACGTCACTACAAACGATTTTCGAGCTTGTAGGTTGATTTGATTATTTTTCCGAGGAACCACAAACGAATTTCAAGCTACTACAAACGATTTTAAAGTGTGTGGATTGATTTTAGTACATTTCTGAGGAACTACAAACGAAAATAACGTCACTACAAACGATTCCGGAGCTTGTAGGTTGATTTTATTATTTTTCCGAGGAACTACAAACGAAAATAAAGTCACTACAAATGATTTTTAAGTGAATTGATTGATTTAGTACATCTCCGTGGGACTACAAACGAAAATAAAGTAACTACAAACGATTCCGGAGCTTGTAGGTTGATTTAATTATTTTTCCGAGGAATTACAAACGGAACTAAAGTTACTACAAATGTTTTTTAAGTGAATTGATTGATTTAGTACATCTTCGTGAAACTACAAACGAAAATCAAGTCACTACAAACGATTTCGGAGCTTGTAGGTTGATTTGATCATTTTTCCGAGGAACTCCAAACGAAATTCAAGCTACTACAAACGATTTCAAAGTGAGCAGGTTGATTGGAGTATCTTTTCGAGGAACTACAATCGAAAATAAAGTTACTACAAACGATTTCGAAGTGTATAGATTGATTTTAGCACATTTCTGAGGAACTACGAACGAAAATAACGTCACTACAAACAATTTTGGAGCTTGTAGGTTCATTTGATTATTTTCCCGAGAAACTCTGAACGAAAATAAAGTTACTACAAACGACTTTGAACTGAATTAATTGATTTAGTACCTCTCTGAGGAACTACAAACGAAAATAAAGTCACTACAAACCATTTCGGAAATTGTAGTTTGATTTGATTATTCTTCTGAGGAACTACAATCGAAAATAAAGTTACTACAAACGATTTCAAAGTGTATAGATTGATTTTAGTACATTTCTGAGGAACTACCAACGAAAATAGCGGCACTACAAACGATTTTGGAGCTTGTAGGTTGATTTTATTTTTTTTTCCGAGGAACTACAAACAAAAATAAAGTAACTACAAACGATTTTCAAGTAAATTGATTGATTTAGTACATCTCCGAGGAACTACAAACGAAAATAAAGTCACTAAAAACGATTTTGGAGCTTGTAGGTTGATTTGATTATTTTCCCGAGGAACTACAGACGAAATTCAAGCTACTACAAAAGATTTTAAAGTGAGTAGGTCGATTGGAGTATCTTTCCGAGGAACTATAAATGAAAATAAAGTTACTTTAAACGATTTCAAAGTGAACAGATTGATTTTAGAACATTTCGGAGGAACCACAAACAAAAATGAAGTCATTACAAGCGATTTTGGAGCTTGTAGGTTGATTCGAGTATTTTTTCGAGGAACTACAATTGAAAATAAAGTTACTACGAACGACTTTCAAGTGAATTGATTGATTTAGTACCTCTCCGAGGAACTACAAACGAATATAAAGTCACTACAAACCATTTCGGAGATTGTAGGTTGATTTGATTATTACTCCGAGGAACTACAAACGAAATTCAAGCTACTACAAACAATTTCAAAGCGATCGGAGTATCGTTTCGAGGAATTACAAATAAAAATAAAGTTTCTTCGAACGATTTCAAATTGAATAGCTTGATTTTAGTACATTTTCGAGGAACTACAAACGAAAATAAAGTCTCTACCAACGATTTCAGAACTTGTAGGTTGATTTGAGTATTTTTTCGAGGAACTTCAATCGAAAATAAAGAAACTACAAACAATTTTAACGTGAATAGATTCATGTCAGTACATTTCCTAGGAACTCCAAATGAAAATAAAGTTACTACAAACGATTTTGGAGCTCTCAAGTTGATTTGAGTAATTTTTCGAAAGACTACAAACGAAAATCAAGCTGCTACAAACGATTTTGAAGTGAGTGGGTCGATTTCAGTAATTTCCCGAGGAACTACAAACGAAAATAAAGTTCCTACAAACGATTTCAAAGTGTACAGATCGATTTTAGTATATTTTCGAGGAACTACAAACGAAAATAAAGTCACTACAAACGGTTTTGGAGCTTGTAGGTTGATTTGATTATTTTTCCGAGTAACTACAAACGAAAATCAAGCTATTACAAACGATTTCGAAGTAAATGGGTCAATTTGAGGAACTTTTCGAGGAACTACAAACGAAAATGAAGTCACTAAAATTGTTTTTGGAGCTTGTAGGTAGATTTAAGTATTCTTTCAAGGTACTACAAACGAAAATAAAGTTACTACAAATGATTCCAAAGTGTATAGATTGAGTTAAGTATATTTGCGAGCAACTACAAACGAAAATAAAGTTACTACAAAGAATTTTTAATTGAGTCGGTCAAATTGAGAAACTTTTCAAGAAACTAAAAATAAAAATAAAGTTACTACAAACGATTTCAAAGTGAATAGATTGATTTTAGGACATTTTGGAGGAACTTTCAACAAAAATGAAGTCACTACAAACGATTTCGGAGCTTGTAGGTTGGTTTGAGTATTTTTCCGAGGAACTACAATCGAAAATGAAGTTACTACAAACGATTTCAAAGTGTATAGATTGATTTTAGTACATTTCTGAGGAACTACAAACGAAAATGACGTCACTACAAACGATTTCGGAGCTTGTAGGTTGATTTGATTAATTTTCCGAGGAACTACAAACGAAATTCAAGCTACTACAAACGATTTTAAAGTGTGTAGATTGATTTTAGTACATTTCTGAGGAACTACGAACGAAAATAACGTCACTACAAACGATTCCGGAGCTTGTAGGTTGATCTTATTATTTTTCCGAGGAACTACAAACGGAAATAAAGTTACTACAAATGATTTTTAAGTGAATTGATTGATTTAGTACATCTCCGTGGAACTACAAACGAAAATAAAGTCACTACAAACGACTTCGGAGCATGTAGGTCGATTTGATTATTTTTCGGAGGAACTACAAACAAAATTCAAACTACTACAAACGATTTCAAAGTGAGTAGGTCGATTGGAGTATCTTTCCGAGGAACTACGATCGAAAATAAAGTTATTACAAACGATTTCGAAGTGTATAGATTGATTTTAGCACATTTCTGAGGAACCACAAACGAAAATAACGTCACTACAAACGATTTTGGAGCTTGAAGGTTCATTTTATTATTTTCCACAGGAACTTTTAACGAAAATAAAGTTACTACAAACGACTTTTAAGTGAATTGATTCATTTAGTACCTCTCCGAGGAACTACGAACGAAAATAAAGTCACCACAAACCATTTCGGAGATTGTAGGTTGATTTGATTATTTTTCCGAGGAACTACAATCGAAAATAAAGTTACTACAAACGATTTAAAAGTGTATAGATTGATTTTAGTACATTTCTGAGGAACTACCAACGAAAATAGCGGCACTACAAACGATTTTGGAGCTTGTAGGTTGATTTTATTATTTTTCTGAGGAACTACAAACGGAAATAAAGTTACTACAAACGATTTTCAAGTGAATTGATTGATTTAGTACATCTCCGAGGAACTACAAACGAAAATAAAGTCACTACAAACGATTTTGGAGCTTGTAGGTTGATTTGATTATTTTCCCGAGGAACTACAAACGAAATTCAAGCTACCACAAATGATTTTAAAGTGAGTAGGTCGATTGGAGTATTTTTCCGAGGAACTACAAATGAAAATTAAGTTACTACAAACGATTTTGGAGCTTGTAGGTTGATTTTATTATTTCCCGAGGAACTGCAAACGAAAATAAAGTTACTCCAAACGACTTTTAAGTGAATTGATCGATTTAGTACATCTCTGAGGAACTACAAACGAAAATAACGTCACTACGAACGATTTTGGAGCTTGTAGGTTGATTTTATTATTTTCCCGAGGAACTACAAACGAAAATAAAGTTACTACAAACGACTTTCAAGTGAATTGATTGATTTAGTACATTTTCGAGGAACTACAAACGAAAATAAAGTCACCACAAACCATTTCGGAGATTGTAGGTTGATTTGAGTATTTTTCCGAGGAACTACAAACGAAATTCAAGCTACTACAAAGAATTTTCAAGTGAGTAGGTCGATTGGAGTATCTTTCCGAGGAACTACAAACGAAAATAAAGTTACTACAAACGATTTCAAAGCTTGGAGGTTAATTTGATTATTTCTTCGAGGAACTACAAACGACATTTAAGTTACTACAAACGATTTTAAAGTGTGTAGGTTAATTTGAGTAATTTTTCGAGGAACTAAAAAAGAAAATAAAGTCACTACAAACGATTTTTGATTGAGTCGGTCAATTTGAGGAACTTTTCGAGGAACTACAAATAAAAATAAAGTTACTACAAACGATTTCAAAGTGAACAGATTGATTTTAGAACATTTCGGAGGAACTACAAACAAAAATAAAGTCACTACAAACGATTTCGGAGCTTGTAGGTTGATTTGAGTATTTTTCCGAGGAACTACAATCGAAAATAAAGTTACTACAAACGATTTCCGCCAGTTACGTCCGCCAGTAGCCTTGTATTTTCACCGATAATAGGTCTCGGGGGTGCGATATAACGGTGGGCCGGAAGATCGTATATATTGTATATCCAACCGGAGTAAGCTCCAGCCCGAGGAACTACAAACGAAAAAAAAAGTTACTACAAACGATTCCGAAGTGAATAGATTGATTTTAGTACATTGCCGAGGAACTACAAACGAAAATAACTTCACTACAAACGATTTCGGAGCTTGTAGGTTGATTTGATTTTTTTTCCGAGGAACTACAAACGAAATTCAAGCTACTACAAACAATTTCAAAGCGATCGGAGTATCGTTCCGAGGAATCACAAATGAAAATAAAGTTACTACGAACGATTTCAAATTGAATAGATTGATTTCAGCACATTCTCGAGGAACTACAAATGAAAATAAAGTCTTTACAAATGATTTTAGAACTTGTAGGTTGATTTGAGTATTTTTTCGAGGAACTACAAACGAAAATTAAGATATAACACACAATTTCAAAGTGAATAGATTCATTTCAGTCCATTTCCTAGGAACTGTAAACGAAAATAAAGTTACTCCAATCGATTTTGGAGCTTTCAAGTTGATTTGAGTAATTTTTCGAGAAACTACAAACGAAAATCAAGCTGCTACAAACAATTTTAAAGTGAGTAGGTCAATTTCAGTAATTTTTCGAGGAACTACAAACGAAAATAAAGTTACTACAAACGATTTCAAGGTGAATAGATTGATTTTAATACATTTCCGAGGAACTTAAAACGATAATCAATACCATACGATAATACATACGATTTTCGCGCTTGTAGGTTGATTTGAGTATTTTTCCTAGGAGCTACAAACGAAAATCGATCTACTGCAAACGATTTTAAAGTGAGTTGGTCAATTTGAGTAATTTTTCGAGTAACTACAGACGAAATTGAAGTTAATAAACGATTTTGAACCTCGGAGGTCGTTTGTAGTCACTTTCCAAGGAACTACAAATGACAATTAAGCTACTACAAACGAATTTACATTGAGTAGTTCAAATCCAAAAAAAAAAAAAATTTGAAAAAAAAATTTGAATTTTTTTTTTTCTTTTTCTCCTTTACTACAAACGGAAATAACTGCACCACAATCAACTACAAACGATTTTGAACGGGAATTAACTGTTCAAATTCAATTTTTCAAAAGTCGGGTGCCGACATTTTTTAAAGTCCCCTTAATTTTTTTTTGGTGCAACTACAAACGAAATTACTTGTACTACAATCAACTACATACAAAATACTATGGAAAAAAAAACTCAAGATCCGAGCAAGTCGGGTGCCAAGTTCACGTAGCTTAACAAAGGAAATTTTTTTTTTCCTTTTTGTTTTTATAACCTACGAACGATACGTTATACTGAAAAGTTCTTAAGACATTTTTGTAGAGAATTGAATGCTCTACAAAAAAGGTCGACAGGAATTTTTCAATAAGTCACCTTGGTCAAAAGTTATTCAAGGTCAAAGTCAAATTCACCATCAATTAAGCCGTTTTTTTGAATAACTTAGCGAAAATATTATGTTCTTCGAAAAAATGTACCTATAATATCTCACAAAATACGAGTTGAACTTCTGAGAACTGTTAATCGATATTTTTTCGTTATATTAAAGGAAAGGGTGATTCTAAAAAAAAATTTCAGAACCGTGCTCAAAAGTTTCGTTGAGATGCCAAAATAGGCCTCGTAAAATATGAGCTCTCAATATCAATATGACGATTGTCCACATTGCACTTTTCGATTTCTCCTAAGAATAACACAGGAAATTTTTTTTTTGAATCACCTTATTCTTCAATATAACGAAAAATATCGATTAACAGTTCTCAGAAGTTCAACTCGTATTTTGTAAGATATTATGGGCACATTTTTTCGAAGAACATAATATTTCCGCTAAGTTATTCAGAAAAACGGCTAAATTGATGGTGAATCTGACTTTGACCCTGAATAACTTTTGACCCAGTTGACTTATCGAAAAATTCCTGTTGACCTTTTTCGTAGAGCATTTAATTCTCTACAAAAATGTCTCAAGAACTTTTCAGTACAACGTATCGTTCGTTAGTTATAAAAATCAAAACGAAAAAAAAAATTTTCCTGTGTTATTCTTATAAGAAATCGAAAAGTGCGATGCGCACAATCTCAATATTAATATTAAGGGCTTATATTTTACAAGGCCTATTTTGGCATGTGAACGAAACTTTTGAGCTTGGTTCTGAGGAAATTTTTTTTTTTTTTTAATCAGTTCATATACCGGGTGTCCCATTTTAATCGTACAGTTGATTTATTTCGAAAAATATTGCTCCAATCAAAAATTGAGTGGAATGAATCTTTTAGGGTTCAAAGGGGGACGTTTAAAATTTTTTTTTGTTTTGGTCCAAAATTTAAAATGGTGGCGTTAAGTTGGCTGACATGTTTTTTTAAATGGAAACATGATTTTTTTTTAGATTAAATCCCACATCTTTTGTAGTAACATTTTTTTGATACAGCCCATAATAGAGGGTGTCCTATTTTAATCTTACAACTGAATTATCTTGAAAAATTCTGCTCCGATAAAAAATTGAGTGGGATGAAACTTTTAGGGTTCAGAAGGGGACGTTCAAAAATTTTTTTGTTTTGGTCCAAAATTTAAAGGGGCGGTGTTAAGATGATCGAAAGGTTTTTCAAACAATGAAAACATGATTTTTTTTTCTCCAAAAAATGTGTTAAGTCAAAACTAACAACTTTTGTTGGGACATTTTTTTTATTCAGTCCATATGTTCGGAAAATTGCCTGAATTTCTCTGGTTGGGAAATTAGGCGAAAAAGGTGGAAGGTTGAAGCGAACGAAGTGGCCGGAAGTTCGTTGCGGGCGATGAAAAAACTCACTCGCGTACACACAATATTTTGTTATTTATTAACACAATAGGTTTAACGCTCGAAATTATGTAATCAATGTTCCAAAAATGTTCAAGAGTCTCGCCTTGGCGATGACTATGCGCGATCGAAGAGAGGCCAAAAAATGGTGGACGTCGCGGACGACGCCACGTGTCACGTGAATAATGATCGCGCGCAAATTCCCGAAGAAAACCGCACCGAATCGAAGTAAATGGGTTCCGTGAAGTGACCGCGTGAAGCCAACCGGTTGCGCTCTTGGCCGGTCGTAAATCGTCCAAGAGCTCGAGGAAATACAGAAAGAAAACCGAGAAATAGAAAGATGGCCGATAATCGATGTGAATCGAAGGGCTTGCCAAAACAAAGACTTTTCGAAGAAGTCCACTGAAGTTATGGTTGAAGAATTCCGGTGAAGTTATGCACGAGGAGACGACGAGATCGAAGAGGAATCGGGCGTACATCGATCACTCTTCTTTCCCACGGTAGAAGTCCGCGAAGATGAAGGAGAGAATGTGTCGTGAATCGACCTGTATCGAAAAGATTCCAGAAGCCCACTGATGAGAAGCGTCCGTTTTCGCGAGCGAGAGCTGCTATGGGGAGGGGAGAGAGTTGTGAGAGCCACGAGTAATGCAGAGTCCAGCGAGAGCTTGACCGTTCACTGAGGGTCTCTCGCGGGACATTCGACAACCACGCACTTTTCTGAACACCATAAGAGATCACTATTTTTTACTATTTTAGTATTCTCCGGGATAACCATGATGGTGGAATGGTGGAATGGTGAAATGATGGAATCTTCGAACACCTTTAAGAAGATTTCAGAAAACACTCACGAGGAGGATTTAGAAGACCTCCTCGGCTTCGTCATTATGCTGCATAACGCTAAAATAGTCAAAAATGGTTATCTAGTCTAAAATATCCGGGCTATTAAAAAAATATTCCTACAAAAGATGTTAGATTTGATCTGAAAAATTTTTTGGTAAAAAAAAAATCATGTTTTCATTTAAAAAAAACATGTCAGCCATCATAACAGCGCCATTTTGAATTTTGGACCAAAACAAAAAAAATTTTGAACGTCCCCCTCTGAACCCTAAAAGTTTCATCCCACTCAATTTTTTATCGAAGCAGTATTTTTCAAGATAATTCAGCTGTAAGATTAAGATGGGACACCCTCCATTATGGGCTGTATCAAAAAAATGTTCCCACAAAAGATGTTAGATTTAATCTGAAAAAAATTTTGGTGAAAAAAAAATCATGTTTCCATTAAAAAAAACATGTCAGCCATCTTAACGCCGCCATTTTGAATTTTGGACCAAAACAAAAAAAAAATTTAAACGTCCCCCTCTGGACCCTAAAAGTTTCATCCCACTCAATTTTTGATTGGAGCAATATTTTTCGAAATAAATCAACTGTAAGATTAAAATGGGACACCTGGTATATCCATCGAGCCCGAGCATGTGTGCACCACACTGCGATTTTATAAATTTTACGACATTATATTACGATTACAGTTACGATGACGATTATATTACAATTATATTACGATAATGCTGGACGAAACACACTTGACGCCGTTTGGGCGCACGATGAAATGGCAAGGGCATAGATCAATCGACGAAAGAAATGAAAGCCATAGACTATACGAGTATTATTTTCCCCTCCTAGCGGTAATAGTGAAAACAATTAATCGATACCATTTACGATCGACAACGATCCATGGATCCACGAAACCACTTATGGACGGGTCAATTATTGATGGATATAACGTCGCATGGGTCAATTAGTGACGGATCTGACGTCGCACGGATCAATTATCGGCGGATCAATTAACTCACGGATAAATTATCGACGGACCTAACGTCGCACAGTGGTCCCAAATCCCAAAAAGCTGGCCAAAAGTCGAAAATGTATTCAATTCGGGTGAAAGTCTGTACTCCGGGGTTTTCGGGGTCACTGACTACGAATATGAAGTCAAAATTTAGCAAAACAAAATGGTGGATCCAATATCTCACACGGAACATTAGGGCCATGGGACGTCCAATATCCATACATGGTGGATGAATGCTCCATCCCAGGGACGTCTATGAGTATCCCTATCACTGCTAAAAGAAGTGCGAAACGGCACCTGTTCTATGTACTGGGAACATCCCTTATACGTACCTTGAGACGGTTTTTAGACGGACTAGACCCCAAAAAATGACGTCTGATTTACGTATTTAAGACGAATAAACCAGTGATCCGAAAGATGTCCAATGATCATCCATTATACGTCCCTTTATTTAAATAATTTAATCGTTATTAACTACACATTATTAATTAATTATAAACTTTGTTACTGATTATATAATATTCGGGGCCTACGAGATATCCATATTTTACAGAAAAAAAGAAAAAAAAATAGTTTTCGATTTTTCACACTGCGGTCACCCATCCAAGTATTGGATTCAAGGGGTACTGCTTAACTTTTCTAATCTCCTACCTACCTACCTACCTACCTACACTAACTTGACTTATGAGAAACTTATGCATGTAAAAACCTTATACGATGTAGTTTGCTGATATACTTATATATCTTTGTCTCACAAACCTTGAATAATGTATAATCGTAATGAAATTTATAATTAATGGATAATGTGTAATCAATAGCGTTTAAATTAAGGGACGTATAATAGATGATCATTAGATATCTTTTGCACTATTGGCATTCGTCTTAAATACGTACATTAAATGTCACTTTATGTGGTCTATAGGTACCTCTAAAAAATATCTAAGGGTACGTATACGAAACTTTTTCAGCACATAGAATCGCTGCCGTTTCGCATCTCCGATAGTGGTTTAAGGAATGTCCCATGGACTTCCCCGGAATGAAATTTTCATCCAACTTAAATGATTATTGGACGTCCCCTGGCTGTTAAGTTACGCGCGGGATATATTTATAGCTCCAAAAATATGTGTCGTGGACGTCGAATAAACTTCGGCGTTATCCTTCGATAGACGTAATTTGTACGTACATACGACGGTCAATCGGCGTACCCATATCACAGCTGCCCGAAATACTTAAATGTACATCTAAAGGACGAATGCTTTTGATTGGACAACACGCGATGGATCACACAGGACGTATATTGTATGTTCACACACGTACTATTTCTTAAGCTACAAATATACACAACACGGCCATCTATGGCATGTCCATAGGTAGACATTCAATAGCTCTTAATTCAGTATCGTAATTGAACATCTATTGGACGTTCCAGGTTCACGTCTATATGAAATCCTACATGGAACATCCGATAGACGTTCAATTGACGTCCTCCGAATGTGATTTTCGTTTACGAACCTGGAACGTCCAGTGGATGTTCAATTACTATCCTGAATTAAAAGCTATTTAATGTCTACCTATCGACATACCATGGATGGCCGTGTTGTGTATATTTGTAGCTCAAGAAATAGTACGTGTCGTGGACATACAATATACGTCCTGTGTGATCCATTGCGTTTTGTCCAATCAAAAGTATACCATGGATGTTCAATGGATGTCCGCATTACGTCCATCGTGGATGTAGACGTGTTAAGGATCTATGGATGATAGATGGACGTCCAATGGACACTCGGCTCCGTGTGGGATGGCGAGAAATTTCGTCAAAAACGTATTCAATTCGGGTGAAAGTCTGTACTCCGGGATTTTCGGGGTCGCTGACTACGAATATGAAGTCAAAATTTAGCAAAACAGAATGGCGGATCCAATATAGCGGGAAATTTCGTCAAAAACGTATTCAATTCGGGTGAATATCTGTACTCCGGGGTTTTCGGGGTCGCTGACTACGCATATAAAGTCAAAATTTAGCAAAACAAAATGGCGGATCCAATATGGCGGGAAATTTCGTCAAAAACGTATTCAATTCGGGTGACATTTGAAGACTTGAAGAGTTGGGAAGAAGAGGATTGGAATACAGTCATTATAATCATTATTACAATGACAATGAACATTCATAATATATTTCTTTCATTCTTTTATTTCTAATCAATATAATCTTAGCTTTTTTTACAATTAATCACTGTCCTGTGAACTGTCATCATCGTCACATGTATCGCTTGTATCATCAGAAAAAATCTGCCTTGATTCTGGAATTGAAGGTGGAATCAATAGTTCAACCGCGTATGAGGATAACGATCCTACTTTCTTCGAAAGAAGTTTTCGCAAACTGGATATTACTGGATCGGACGTTACTAAACATCTGTGAAAAATGTCTTCCATGTTTTTGATGCGGTTACATTTTCGTCAAAAATCTTCTCGGAATCTTTCAATGTACTTATTGCATGATTCCTGAGCTTCTTCAGACATTTGGTCGATAGGAAGTAACGAATCTATCATTGTCAACATAAGTTTGAAATTGATGTTAATTTTTTTGCCGCCAATTATAGTTTTAAAGGGCACGAGGTTTCTCTCTTGCGCTTGGATACAATCAACTTCTGCCCTAGTTGCTTCGGCAGTTTCATGAAAGAATTCAATTTTAATTGGGCGATAAGATCTTGGTGACGATGGACGAGGATTTTTCCAAATAATCACGTGTGGATTGACTTTATCAAAGATTTGCAAGGGAACAAGTGAAATAAAGAAAATGTTGGCATCTGATTTATTGCCGTCTCCATCGTTGAATTTTTGTTTGTAAGTACTTTGACCAGAAGTTCCATCGCATCCCCACTTGCATATCAATTCTAAATTACCAACTTTGTTTTCAGGAAGACTTCCAATAACGTCCGATTGTACCGTTAATATTCTTTCAGCTGTATGATTTAGCAATGCTTGAAGCCCAACTGTGGCTCCACTTTCAGTTACAGAAATTTCTGACTTTGCAGGGTAACACTTTTTTGTAGAATCCAATACACATTTATAAGGCGGGTATAATTTACAATTTTTTTTTCAAGCTTACAGAACGTAGTAATTGGTATTGACTTTTGGTCATTTTACCTTCTACCACAAGTGATAATGCTTCGTTGCCTGACAGTACATCTTCTGAAACGCGTTCCATAGACTTACGGTACTGTGATGCTTTTGATGGAATGCCTTCTGTGACATCCCTAATTACCTTTGAAGCTTGTAAATTTCCAGAAGCCCGGAGACCCATTTGTGTCGCGTAGGCCAATTCGTGGACGGTATGTTCTTTTCGAACCTTTTCCGTCTTCCTACGTTTTGACCGATCACTTAAATCGCCCCAGCTTGTAGAAGGGCGCCCCATTGTGCTTTCCGTAGAAGGATGCCCCATTGTGTTTTCCGTAGAAGGACGCTTCATTGTGTTTTCCGTGGAAGTCTTCAAACGTTCCTTTTCAATCGTGAAAGACACAGGAACGTTGAGCCACTTATCGAATTTATTGAAGAATTTGGTTTCGTCCCTCCTCGCTTCTTGCCACCTCTTTTTGAAATTCGATACCAATCTACCCATGGCATCTTTCAGATTTTTCGACAAAATGTATGGATGCTTCAATTGTTTTGACACCTCCATTTCAACAATGTCAGTGACAATGTTGATATTTTCTTTTAATACCGATTTCACAAGTATGTAAATTTCTTTTCTCGTGAAAGAAATTTCGTCGGTATTATCCAGAGGATCTGTAGGAAATGCAAAATAACATTAATAGAAGAATTATCTTTATCAATTTCCTATGAACAATCTTTCAGACGCGAAAATTACAAAAAACTGCAGAAAGCATTTTTGCCTCCACTATCGAATTCTTAGTGCTACAAAATTTCGACTAGTGTAGCACACTTTTGAGTGTGAGTGTATATTCAAAAAACGAGGATAAAAAATTTCATAAACTACTACAATTAAATCTTCTCCTATGGCGAATATATGTGCCAAGTTTTAAATTTTTATATGAGTATTGACTAAGTTGAAAAAATGTTCAAATTGTTTACCGTGTAAAATACACGTATATGCCATTCAAAACTTTTACTGCCAGGGGGGCATAAAAATTACACTCAAAACCGAAGGAGCAGCTACGAGCAGCTAATTTTTGGATATGATTTGAAGAAATGTCTAAGTAACAATTTCCATTTAGTTTAAGAGCGGGGGTCGATAGGGGTTTTGACTTATTGCTTTTTCTAACACGACTTTTCAGAACATAACCAAGAAAAATACCACTACTTTCATTAATGACTTACAATTTCATACATCGTTAACGATAATTCTGAGCAACACACTCAAATTGTACTTACTTTCTGGAGAAGAATCCATTTTGTAAAATCTCAATCCGTTAACTTTTCACTCTTCCAGACGTGTCGAAACTTTCGTCTTATTTCTCCGCGCGACGAGCAAACAATGCGGTCGGCTCGACGCTCACGAATAAAATGGATTCCTGAGCCAGGTATGGACGCTCCCCTTTTCTTAACGGTCATAATACATACTAGAGGTACCACTACAACTATTCCAACCATTGAAAGTCCCTAGAAAAAAATATTTTTTTTCGACTTTTGGCCAGCTTTTGGCGATTTGGGACCACTGTGCGTCGCACGGATCAATAGTCACGAGGGTAACTTATCGTCGGACCACATGTCGCAGATCAAACGTCGCGGATCAATTGACTTGGGTCGAAATATCATGTTACCCACCCTATTTTGGACGGTATGGTTCTCAGAGTAAAAGTTTGAAGAGTAAAGTTGCTCCGCTCGGATAGCACAATCGGGCACAAGAATTAAATTTAGATTTTTCGATGATTCTCAATTTTTTTTTTTTTTTGACCCCACCCTATTTTGGACGGTATGGTTCTCAGAGTAAAAGTTTGAAGAATAAAGTTGCTCCGCTTGGATAACACAATCGGGCACAAGAATTAAATCTAGACTTTTCGATGATATTTGAATTTTTGACCCCGCCCTACTTTGGACGGTATGGTTCTCAGAGAAAATGTTTTGAGAGTAAAGTCGTTCTGCTTGGATAGCACAATCGGGCACAAGAGAAATAAATTTAGACTTCTCAGAGAAAATGTTTAGAGATTAAAGTTGCTCCGCTTGGATAACACAATCAGGCACAAGAAATAAATCTAGACTCTTCGATGATTTTTGAATTTTTGAATTTTTGACCTGGCCCGGTTTTGGACGATATTGTACTCAGTGAAAATGTTTAGAGGGCATAATTGCTATGACCGACTAGCACAATTGGGCACAATAAATAAATCCAGACTTTTCGATGTTTTTTGAATTTTTGATTTTTTGACACACAAAACCGTGTCCGTTTAATTTAGAGGTGGTTTGAGGTATCGACTTTTCGTTTCCGGCATAAAGTCAGACAAACCAACATCAACTCGGGACAAGACTTTTTCAAAAACAATTCGGACATGGGTAAGCTGATGCTTTTTTTTCGAATTTGATCATACTAAAATTTTTTGCACGTACAGAAAATATTTCAACGGCACAATGTTCAGTGAGCCGACGCCTGTTTAGCACAATCATTAGATTTGAACTTCTTTATAATGGTTCAGCTCGCGGAAAAAACGTTTTTTTTCGATTTCTCGGTACTTTTTTGAGATTTCGATCTATGTTTTGCGGCACATCGTAGCACAAACTGAGCACATCTCAGCACAAGAATCGTTAAAAAAAAATTCAAACACGGCTCAGCTAAGTTCATGGACATTCATGGGTATAATGTCCTTGTATAAAAGTCGTAAGGAGAAAATGTGATGCCATTTACGGTGCACTCGTTTCCCACAACTTTGAGCCTTCTTTCAACACTGTTTGACGTTCCTTCTTTTTTTATTCCTCTTCGAAGATGCTTGAACCTCATTCTAGATACCTTCCATTGTTTCTACTTTCGAAATTTCCTTCAATACTAGCACATGCTCTACGATTCTCTGATCTTGTATAGAACTTTGACGTCTCATTCTTCCTTATTTCAGGCTTCCGTCAAAGTTTCACGGGTCGCATCTTCCGATCTTGTAGGTGGTGTCCTTGTGGTGTCCATGTTTGTAGGTGGTGTCCAATTTTTTATGAAGTATGGGTTTTCGAGAAATAGCATAAACACGGTTCATTATTCATTTGTGTTAGTTCCTCTTTCAACTCCAAAAATATGCTTTTCCAAATAAAACGTAGACTAGATCATCTGAAAAATATCTGCGAGGTAGAATTTAGGGTAACGAAGAATAAAGTGTTACGTCTCAACCGGCGGATTTTCCCATCTTGGTCAGGAAGTGGCAAACTCTTCCTTTACACGTTTTTCGGAAAAACTGCGTTATGTTGGAAAGGTGGCCTTTTTGAGCCTATTCTCGCGGAAATTTGCGCAGGACGGCCGTGAGTGTGTATTTTATGAGCTCGGTGTCTTCATAAAATATCACGATTTCCGAACAAGGAGAAACGAAATGAAACAAATGAAATATATTGGAAAATTGCATAATTAAAAATTATAGTTGTCGCGAATGAACGGAGATTCCGATTAGACCGCTGTCGCAATTCTTTCAGATTGAACAGGGTGATTTATTTCAACCGGGGAGAATGTAATACGCGAGACGATTTTAATGGGGATGAATTTTTCCTCATTTTTGAAATAGAAGAGACATGTTAACGCGACCAGAAAGACCAAACTAAAAATCATTAGTACGCTCGCGATTCGAAGCTCAATTACAGGATATATAATGAAGAGATTTTTTCTTTTCCTAACAGAACCATTTTTCGGACGAGAATTATTTGTCCGGAAATATCCAAAAACTGTTCACCGACGAAGATCTACTTTTCTCCAGACGTTCAAAATTATTGAAAAGGGCCAAAATATTGATTTAAAATTATTAAAGTGGAAAATCATTTTTCAATTAAAATTTACTTGGAGTGGAAAATCATTTTTCAATTACAGTTTACTCGGAGTAGAAAATCATTTTTCCGCAGCCAACCCAAAACCATCCACGAGCGAAAATTATCTTCCTACAGATAATCATCTTTTAGGAAATAAAATCAGGAATATATGAGGAAGTTTTTGCATTGAGAAGTGTGTGATGCTCTGACAGGTTTCACATCAGCAGCCGCTGGCCGGTATGGGAGCCTGTACCGAAAACTGTATATTCCGGGTCCCAGAGCTTGTATATAATCCTGGGGAATCACCTTCGTTGTTAGTCACTGACTGGCAAGGTTGTCTGGGTCAGCCGGTTCAACTCGCCAGAACCTTCGGATTTATTCGTGTTTTTTTTCGTGTTACTTTAGGGGCCTTTTGATATCAGCTATTGGCCGGCATGGGAGCCTGTACCAACAACTGATTTGGCGGGGGCCTAGCGTTCGTGAATGTATCAGGATGAAAAAAAACGGAATTGATTTCTAGAGGTGAATTTTAAAGATGGAAGGAAACGAGGGAGAAATTTGGACTAATCGAGGGTAATTGTCTCGATAGCGTTCGGTTGCGAGGCTGCGGAATGTAATAACTTTCCGGAAACGGAATCATAATGACAATCTATGCTGGATGTGCAATCCGTGATAATAATAATATCCGGGCGTTTTTCCGGTTTCAATCCGTCTTTAAACTAAAGGTGACAGTACTCCGGAGTTTCCAGATTCAAATCCCTGCAAAGGATCTGTTTCCATTCTGTTATTTGATTACGCAACTTTTTTCGGTTTATTTTGGCCCGGACTCGCTTCTCAATCCATGGGTATTCAACCAATTCCATCGGACTTTGAATATAAATTGAAATTTAATTTTATTATTCGTATTGAGAAATAAAAAGTCTGGAGGAGATTGCAAAATTCAATAGCAACAGAAAAAATGAACTTAAACGGATTTCAATTGAAAAATCAGAATTTAAAATTTCGCGAATCCGGAGGGTGGATCGGACAACCCACCGTGAAGCCGTCCCCGTGGGATGTCGAGAGAATGTTCTCCCGGATTTCGAGGTGATTTCTTTTCCCTTACCTTGCATGGTTCTCTGGATGGTTAGAGAAATGGCAGTCGCGCTGCGACGATGGCGGATGTCCGAGTATGAAGAAGATGTCTCGAAAATTGGTGATCCACTCCTCGAGTTCGATGGACCCAAGAGATTGACAGAACGAATGAATAGATGCTGACGGTGTAGTTCACACATCACAATAAATCGCAAAACTTCATGGATATAAAATATATATAGTGTGACGTCGTATTTTTGCGAGTCACAAAGTACTCGATAACGTGCGTGGAACGATGCGCTGAATCCGAATCCGAGGTCCGTTTGGGTCGTACACTATCAAAAGTTGGAGTAAATTGCGAAAAACCGCTGAAAATGGCTAGAATTTGCGAAAAATCGCAGTAATGAACATTAAACAGATTTTATTGAACTAGATCAAGTATGTTTATTATGTATTTTGATGCGCTGAATCCGATTGCCGAGTCTTTTAATCTCGACTATGCATTCATTGCCGTCCAAGAATTTGAACACACTCGCCCCAATTCTGAGCCGCACAAAAAAGTTGCACTGCTATTTTAAAAATGAAGATATTTCAATTTTACAAGCGGCGTTTCAAAGAAGATATATTCAGCTTAATTTTGCTTTATCCGAAAATGTTTTTCGATTTTTTTAAAATTCGGTACGTCCTTTGAAGCGTATGGTCGTTTTTCTTGTTTTTTTTTTGGCGTACGACCCATGAAATTTTTTTTAGGTTTTAAAATCTTCAACATGGAGTTTCTTACCTCATCTACACGGCTTTTTCTTCAAAAAAAATTCATTTACGTGGCTTTTTTATCGGAAAACTCGTGTAGATGAGGTAAGAGACCCGCTTGTTTCAGATAAAAAAAACTGAAAAAAAATGTTAGAAAAAAATTTTGAAATAATTTAATTGAATCCAGAATAATTGTATGCAACGTTTTACCTTCTTAGTGATTTCACGAAATCCAGTAGTTTTAGAGTTACGCTTCATTTTATAAATATGATCGTTTTTTTACAAAAATTGAATATTTTTGCAAGAAAAAATCGTACGAAACTTTAAAAAAAACAAAATTGAAGCTTATACTCCCCTCCACAAGATTTTCATGCGAAAAACAGTTTTTAAAAAATTTCGTCAGTCGTACGCCAAAATTTCAACGCCAAAAAAAAAACAAAAAAACGACCATGCTTCAAAGGACGTACCGAATTTTTAAAAAATCAAAAAAATTTTTTGGCCGAAGCAAAATAAAGCTGAATATATCCTCTTGGAAACGCCGTTTGTTAAATTGAAATATCTTTATTCTTAAAAGAGCAGAGAAACTTTTTGTGCGGCGCAGAATCGGGCCAAGTGTTTCCAAACTTTCGGACGGCACTGTATGGATGATCAAGATTGACAGACTCGGCAATCGGATTTAGTCCATCAAAGTACATAAGAAACATACTTGATCTAGTTCAATAAAAAAAATTTCATACTCATAGCTGCGATTTTCGGCAATTTTTAGGCATTTTTAGCGGTTTTTCGCAATTTAATCAAATTTTTGCGAGTGTACGAGAAAAGCTGACTTTGAATTTGGGTTCAGCGCATCAAAATACATAAGAAACATACTTGATCTAGTTAAATAAAAAAAAATTCATACTCATAACTGCGATTATTCGAAACCGGGGAGCATCGCTCGTCAGAACGTAATAATTAATATTGGTGGTTTTGAAAAATTAAACAAAAATATCAGAAGAAGGTGTGTTTACATCTCACAAACCATCTAAAAAGAGAATTGTATGTTCCGTACATGGATGTGAGAGTTCTTTTTAAAAAAACCGTGAATCGACGTTCTATAATTTTCCAAAAAAAAAATGCACGTTGCATATAAGTGAAATTTTTTTTTGGTAACATGGAAAAAGTGGAGCAACTCCAAGCATCGAGAAACGCTTTGAGGATTTATATCTTGTAGAATATGCTACTTGACTCATACTTAACCTCAAAAAACGCATTTCACCAGGTGAGTAGAATTTGTTTTTTTGACGAGGTTAAGTATGAGTCAAGTAGCATATTCTATTAGGTGTACAAATAAGTTTCCGCGGTTTGTCAAAAGATGGCCCCACCAGAAGGTTATGGAAAAATTGTCAGATGTAAAACGTAATATCCCAAGTTTCGTCATCCGGCAACACCATAACCTTAAAGTACTAGTGATTCCGTATCAGCATCACGTAATTTTTTTCGTGCAAAAATGTCAAGTTTTGTGCCGAATAAGCATCATTTGCGGGAACTTTTGATTTACTTCTTTAATTTGAAAAAATCTGCAGCTGAGGCGCATCGATTGCTTCTAGAAGCATATGGTGAAGCTGCTTTAAGTGAGAGAAGTTGTCAGGAATGGTTTCAAAAGTTTAAGAACGGTGAGTTTGACGTGAAGGACAAAGAACGGACAACGGAACGGAACGGACAAAGAACCTGCGAAACCATTACTGGAGCTCTCTACCGAACACAGTTGATGAGATTGAGTCGGGCACTTAAGGAAAAACGCGCCCATTACTACTCCAGACACGACAAAATTATTCTTTTACACGATAATGCTCGTCCACATGTTGCGGCGCCGGTAAAAACATACTTGGAAACACTCAACTGGGAAGTTTTACCCCACCAGCTGTATTCACCAGACTTAGCCCCTTCCGATTATCACCTGTTCCAGTCGATGGCACATGGTCTGTCTGAGCAGCGCTTCACATCATATGAAGACACCAAAAATTGGGTAGATTTGTGGATAGCGTCAAAAGATGAAGAGTTTTTTCGACGGGGTATCCGAATGTTGCCAGAAAGATGGGGAAAAGTAGTGGCAAATGATGGAAAATACTTTGAATAAAACGTAATGTACTGTTCCTTCACAATAAATTCCTAATTTTTTATAAAAAACCGCGGAAACTTATTTGTACACCTAATACAAGATATGAATGTTACACTAAGAAAAAAACGAAATTTCGCTGACTAGGGGTTGAACCAGACCATTAACAAATATCATGAATAATCAAAACTACCATTATCGGCCAATAATATTTATAACTTATATTATATTTACACGGTAAGCCTACTATTAAACGGTTTAGACATTCGACTGCACCCCAGTCTGCGCCATATTGAATTTGGCCACGCCTCCATGTCAGATCCCAATAGCACAACTAAAAATATATAGTATGAATTTTAAGTTAGATTTTAGTTTAGCGTAAAATTAAAGTTGGATTTTGGTTTAGCCTTGAATTTAAGTTAGATTTTAGCTGAGCCTAAAATTTAAGTTCAATTTTAATATAACCTAAAGCTTAAGTTAGATTTCGATTTATTAGCTAATATGATGCTATATATTCATAGATATGCTATATATACATAGATGATCTACATGTATAAAAATCCTATATACAGCGTGTAATGTAACTAGTAGTTTTCCTTCGGGGATAGTATAGTGCGTGCCACCCCGAACAAAACGCTTTTTTTTAAATTTCCGTAAAAAATTAATTGGCCGAGATATTTACGTTCAAAGTTTGCCATGAGTGAACAATGGGTCCATTTGCTCACAAACCAACATGTAAGTCGGTGGGTGCGCGGGTTCGAGCCCACTTCGATTTTTTTTTTTTTCAAGCTAATTCAGTTAATTAGAGACAAAATAAAACCAAATCCTTTCATTGTTCCACAGTTCCATTAATAAATGAAATAATAAATGTAATTTTAACTGATGTGAAATGACATTTTGAGCTGTCAGTTTGAACGAACGGAGCGAAAACAAAGGATGGTGAGAAAGTCTACGGCTTGCGAAAATTTTACGATGCTGGAATCTATCGAGGCAAATACTTTCATCTTTGTGTACGGAAAAAAAAACAATTTGATATCAACCATTAAGGGGGTAAAAATTAAAAAAAATGTTATCTTGGAGCGATGAGGGATTCTAAATTTCCTTGGTAACGTTGTACGCTCCACAACCTCGCGGAAAATAGTAAAGCAAATTAACAAAATTTTACAACGTCCGGAACACATCCCTTTAAGGGGGTGAAATTGTTAACAAAATTTATCTTCGACCGATAAGAGAGTTGCAATTTTTTCATCAGCGTAAAAATAGTTGAACAATGTTGAATTTTTTTTCACTTCAAGCTGATATTAAGTTTATGTTTAATAACTTTTTTACGGAAAGGAACGTCATTAAAATTCGCATACTTTCTACACGTATGGGAATTCCTAAACATTTTTACGTACAGTAAATTTTTTTATTCCCATAGATTCTCGAGTATGGATTTATTTTCTGTGATAAAAATTCACGTATGTGTGAAAGTATGGGAAATTTCAGTCGATTCAAGTCAACGTTGAAAATTTATTTCAAAAGAGGTACCATCCGCTGCCCAGATAGAACACTGACGTATATTATACGTATATTACAGGTATATATGTATATAATATGTATACGTCTATGATATACCTGTATTATACGTATACTGAACGTATATTTTAGGTCTATTTATTGATAATAGTGAAAGAATTTCATATACGTATAATTTACGTATATTGTACAATAAGCATTTGACATCGAATTATATACATCTATTATAAGTATACGAAACATGTACTTTACGATGAAGACCAATGACGTATAATATACGTATATTATACGTTCATTGAATAGCTTTAATTAACTTACATTGTATGTAACATATATTATCTGTATATGACATATATTATTATTAACATATATTATATATATATATGAAATGTACAACATTCCACCGAGATACTGCAGATGAAAACAGATCCAATATACGTATATAGTATATATATACGTATATTGGACTTGTGTTTTTCTACATATCTCGGTGGCAATTTGTACATCTCATATACATATAATATATATTTATTATCTTATGACTGCGATTCTTAAATCTGAAGCTATTCAATGAACGTTTAATACATATACGAATATTATACGTTCAGTGAGTATATTATCATTTAATATTATTGTTATTTAAGAATAAAAACCGATTTCTACAATTGAGAGAAAAATTTTTTTTCAATAACAATAATAATAATATTTATTATTGTTTATTATTATTATTTTTGTGCTTTTATGAGTTTATTTAAAATGTAACTAAAATGAGCCTACCACATATCCCGTGGTCTCCGACCTTTTTAATTTTGGAAATAATACTATTTATTATTATAATTGTTATTATTATTCATCTGATTCAATATTTTAGTTTTTAATTTAGTTAAAAGACAAGTCGAACCAAAAACGGCCTTCGGGTAATGAAAATAAATTCTCACTACGATTTTGGCACGTGATTGTTCTCGGCCTGTGTTCTATAGATATGATATTTACATCAGAATACCATAAGTAGTCGGTGGTGTAGTGGTTAGCGTCCCAGCCGTAAATTGTTCGTAAGGCTCAATAGATAGGTAGGTTTCAGATCCCAGTCAGGTCTCGTACATATTCTCGTACATATTCTAAATTCATGGAATTCAAAATTATCTATTTTTTTTTTAATTTAATTCATGTTCAATTTGAGGATATGCCTAAAAACAAGGGTCGCGGGTTCAAATCCCACTGGGGGCAAAATTTTTTTTTTTCAAAAATTCTTTTTTCGTTACTTGACACTCAGGAACTATCAATTGTGAATATATAGAACTGATTTTCATCGTATATATATATGCTAGTATCCGTATAATTTGTTTATATTCTCCGTTTGTATTCTACGTATTTTCGACGTCTTGTATACGTAAAATATACCGTTTAACATAAGTAGAATATACATACATTATACGGATATTAGCTGGGCATTCTACGTATATTCTACGTATTTTCGACGTCTCGTATACATAAAATATACCGTGTAACATATGTAGAATATACATATATTATACGGAGATTAGCCGGACATTTAGCTCTTCAGTATACGTACTAAATACGCATTATATACGTATCTGGCAAAGTCTAATATACGTATAATATACGTCAGTGTTCTATCTGGGTGTACATGTATGGGAATTTTTTAACCTTTCCACACAAAGGAACGTTCCTAATATCCCCATACTGTTTAAACGTATGGGAATTATTATACATTTCTACGGACAGACATTTTTGTATTCCCATACATTATCGAGAATAGCAATATTTTGTTTGTTGGAAATTCCCATACGTGCAGAAAGTACGGGAAAATTAAGTCGATTTAATTCGACGTTCTCACACTTGAAAATTTCCGATAAAAAAATTACCATTTGTCTTACATGTATTGGGATTTTTTAATTTTTTCACGGAAAGGAATGTTATCTAAATTGCCATACTTTCTATACCTATGGAATTTCCTAAACCTTTCTGCGGGCACTAATTTGTACAGTTTCCAACACTTTCTCTAGTATGGCAATTTTGTTTGCGGGAATTCCCATACATGTATGAAGTATGGGCATTTGGAGTCGATCGAAGTCAGCGTCCTGACGATTGAAATTGCATGTTAAAAAAATGACCGTACGCTGTACATGTATAGAATTTTTTTTTACTTATCAACGTACGGAATGTTACTATCATTCCTATACTTTCTAAACTTATGGGAATTAATAAACATTTCTACGCACAGTAATTTTTTACATTTCCATACCATCTCAAGTATGGCATAGTTTGTTGATAGAAATTCAGGCACGTGCAGAACGTATGGGATATTTAAGTAGATTTGAGTCAACGTTCACACCGTTGAAATTTTTGTTCTTAATTTTTCCATATGCTGTAGACGTATAACTGAAAATCGACCTAGAATTGACCACAAGTTGACCAGAAGGTCGACTTTCGTTGAATTGTAGGTCAGCTTCTAGTCGACTTTTGGTTGCATTTGGTTATTTTCATCTTTGATGGTCAACTTCAAGTTGACTTTTGGTCAACTTTGCTGGTCAACTACAAGTCGACTTTTGGTCAACTTTTCTGGTCAACTTCAAGTTGACTTTTAGTCAACTTTTTATTTTTCCAAAGTTGACTTAAAGTCTTTGAGAAGACCTTGACAAATTGAACTGAAATTAAACTGAAAGTTGACCTCAAGTTGACCAAAAGTCGACCAGTAGATCGACTTTCGGTGAACTCTAGGTCAACTTCTGGTCGACTTTTGGTTCAACTAGTCGAGGGAATGAGGAATTTTTATTTCAATCTTTGGACTGATCAAGTTCAAGGCGACTTTTGGTAAACTTTAAAATTTTATATCTTTGAAGTCGAACAAAAGTCCTTGACAAGTCCTTGATAAGTTGAACTGGAAGTCTACCAAAAGTTGACCTAGAATTGACCAAAAGTTTACCAGAAGGTCGACTTTCGGTGAACTCAAGGTCAACTTTCAGTCGACTTTTGGTTCAATTTGTCAAGGTCCAATAGTAAATTTTTTATTTTATTATTTTCTTCAGACAGAATAGCATGCTCTTCGACATTCCTGACTCCTCGGGGAAACGAGGAATTTTTTTTTTGAACTCTGCTAGTCAACTTCAAGTTGACTTTTGGTTCACATTGCTGGTCAACTTTTTATTTTCATTTTTCCGAAGTTTATCAAAAGTCCATGACAAGACCTTGACAAGCTTAAAGTCGACCGAAAGTTGACCTAGAATTTACGAAAAGTGGACTTGATGTTGACCCGTGCATAGAACGAAAAAAATCCCTCGTTTTTCTGGTGTGTCAGGGATTTCGAGAGGCATTCCTGACTAAAAAAATATAAAATCAAACATTAACTCTTAGACCATGACAAATTAAACTAAAAATCGACTTAGAATCGACCACCAATTAACCAGAAGGTCGACTTTCCGTCAACTGTAGGTCAACTTTCAGTCGACTTTTGGTTCAACTTGACAAGGTCCAATAGTTAATTTTTATTTCATTTTGATCTTCAGACAGGATTGTACGCTCTTCGACATGACTGACTTTTCGGGAAAACGAGAAATTTTTATTTTAATCTTTGCTGGTCAACTTCAAGTCGACTTTCGGTCTACTTTTTATTTTAATTTTCCCGAAGTTTATCATAATTTATTGACAAGACCTTGAAAAGTTGAAATTCGACCAAAAGTTGATGTAGAATTGACCAAAAGTCAACCTGATATTGACCAATGCAGAGAACGAAAAAAATCCCTTTTTTTCCTGATGTGTCAGGAATTTCCAAAGGCATTCCTGACATTGTCTCCTGGACCTTGACAAGTTGAACTGAAAGTCGACCGAAAGTTGACCAGAAAGTCGACTTTTCGTGAACTGTAGGTAAATTTCAGTAGACTTTTGATTCAATTTGTCGAGGTCCAATAGTTCATTTTTTATTTTATTTTCTTCTTCAGACAGGATTGCATTCTCTTCAACATTTCTGACTCCTCGGGGAAACGAGGAATTTTTATTTTAATCTTTGATGGTCTACTTCAAGTCAACTTTTGGTCAACTTTTTATTTTTCTAAAGTTGACTAAGAGTCCTTGACAAGACCTTGACAAACAGAACTGAAAGTCAACTGAAAGTTGACCTCAAGTTGACCAAAAGTCGACCAGTAGATCGACTTTCCGTGAACTCTAGGTCAACTTCTGGTCGACTTTTGGTTCAACTAGTCAAGGTCATGAGGAATTTTTATTTCAATCTTTGGACTGATCAATTTCAAATCGACTTTTGGACAACTTTTTATTTTCATTTTTCTGAAGTTTACCAAAATTTATTGACAAGACCTTGACAAGTTGAAAGTCGACCGAAAGTTGACCTAGAATTGACCAGAAGTTGACCAGAAGGTCGACTTTCGGTGAACTGAAGGTCAACTTTCGGTCGACTTTTGGTTCCACTTGTCAAGGTCCAATCGTAATTTTTTTATTTTATTTTCTGTTTCAGACAGGATTGCATGCTTTTCGACATTCCTGACTCCTCGGGGAAACGAGGAATTTTCATTTTCATCACTGCTGGTTAACTTTAAGTTGACTTTTGGTCAACTTTGCTGGTCAACTACAAGTCGACTTTTGGTCAACTTTGCTGGTCAACTTTGCTGGTCAACTTCAAGTCGACTTTTGGTTAACTTTTTATTTTCATTTTTCTGAAGTTTACCAAATGTTCTTGACAAGACCTTGACAACTTGAAAGTCGACCGAAAGTTGACCTAAAATTGACCAAAAGTCGACTCGAAATTGATCAGTCCAAAGATTGAAATAAAAATTCCTCATGACCTTGACTAGTTGAACCAAAATTCGACCAGAAGTTGACCCAGAGTTCACAGAAAGTCGATCTACTGGTCGACTTTTGGTCAACTTGAGCTAAACTTTATGTTGACTTTCAGTTCAATTTCTCAATGTCTTGTCAAGGACTCTTAGTCAACTTTAGAAAAATAAAAAGTTGACCAAAAGTAGATTTGAATTCGACCATCAAAGATTAAACAAAAATTCCTCGTTTCCCCGAGGAGTCAGGAATGTCGAAGAGCATGCAATCCTGTCTGGAGAAGAAAATACAATAAAAAATGATCTATTGGACCTCGACAAATTGAATCAAAAGTCGACTGAAAGTTCACCAAAAGTCCACCTTATGGTCAACATTCGGTCGACTTTTAGTTCAACTTGTCAAGGTCCAGGAGACAATGTTTCATTTCATATTTCTTCATTCAGGAATGCCTTTGGAAATATCTGACACATCAGGAAAAAGAGGGATTTTTTGTGTTCTCTGCATTGGTCAATATCAGGTTGACTTTTGGTCAATTCTATATCAACTTTCGGTCGACTTTCAACTTTCGAAGGTCTTGTCAATAAATTATGGTAAACTTTAGAAAAATTAAAATAAAAATTTGACCGAAGGTCGACTTGAAGTTGACCAGCAAAGATTTAAATAAAAATTCCTCGTTTACCCGAGGAGTCAGGAATGACAAAGAGCTTGCAATCCTGTCTGAAGAACGAAATAAAATAAAAATAAACTCTTGGACCTTGACAAGTTCAACCAAAAGTCGACTGAATGTTGACCTACAGTTGACGATTTTTAGTTCAATTTGTCACAGTCTAAGAGTCAATGTTTGATTTTATATTTCTTTAGTCAGGAATGCCTTTCGAAATTGCTGACACATCAGGAGGACGAGAGATTTTTTTTTGTTCTATGCACTGGTCAACATCAAGTCGACTTTTGGTCAATTCTAGGTCAACTATTGGTCGACTTCCAACTTGTCGCAAGGTCTTGCCAAGGACTTTTGGTGAACTTCGGAGGGATGAGAATAAAAAGTTGACCAGCAAAGTTGACCAAAAATCAACTTGAAGTTTACTAGCAGAGTTCAAAAAAAAATTCCTCGTTTCCCCGAGGAGTCAGGAATGTTGAAGAGCATGATATTCTGTCTGAAGAAGAAAATAAAATAAAAAATTTACTATTGAACCTTGACAAGTTGAATTAAAAGTCAACCAAAAGTTTATCTTAAGTTCATCGAAAGTCGACCTTCTGGTTCAGTTCAACTTATCAAAGACTTGTCAAGGACTTTTGGTCAACTCCACATATATAAACATTAAAAGGTGACCAAAAGTCGACCTGAAATTGATCAGTCCAAAGATTGAAATAAAACTTCTTCATAACCTTGACTTGTTGAACCAAAAGTGGACCTGAAGTTGACCTAGAGTTCACCGAAAGTCAATCTACTGGTCGACTTTTGGTCAACTTGAGGTCAACTTTCAGTTGACTTTCTGTTCAATTTGTCAAGGTCTTGTCAAAGACTTTTAGTCAACTTTAGAAAAATAAAAAGTTGATCAAAAGTCAACTTGGAGTTGACCATCAAAGATGAAAATAAAAATTTCTCGTTTCCCCGAGGAGTCTGGAATGTCGAAGAGCATGCAAACCTGTCTGAAGCAGAAAATAAAATAAAAAATTTACTATTAGACCTTGACAAGTTGAACCAAAAGTCGACCGAAAGTTGACCTTCAGTTCACCGAAAGTCGACCTTCTGGTCAACTTCTGGTCAATTCTAGGTCAACTTTCGGTCGACTTTCAACTTGTCAAGGTCTTGTCAATAAATTTTGGTAAACTTCAGAAAAATGAAAATAAAAAGTTGACCAAAAGTCGACTTAAAATTGATCGGTCCAAAGATTGAAATAAAAATTCCTCATGACCTTGACTAGTTGAACCAAAAGTCGACCAGAAGTTGACCTAGAGTTCACGGAAAGTCGATCTACTGGTCGACTTTTGGTCAACTTGAGGTCAACTTTCAGTTGACTTTCAGTTCTGTTTGTCAAGGTCTTGTCAAGGACTCTTAGTCAACTTTAGAAAAATAAAAAGTTGACCAAAAGTCGACTTGAAGTAGACCATCAAAGATTAAAATAAAAATTCCTCGTTTCCCCGAGGAGTCAGAAATGTTGAAGAGAATGCAATCGAGTCTGAAGAATAAAATAAAATAAAAAATGAACTATTGGACCTCGACAAATTAAATCAAAAGTCTACTGAAATTTACCTACAGTTCACGAAAAGTCGACTTTCTGGTCAACTTTCGGTCGACTTTCAGTTCAACTTGTCAAGGTCCAGGAGACAATGTCAGGGATGCCTTTGGAAATTCCTGACACATCAGGAAAAAAGGGATTTTTTTCGTTTTCTGCATTGGTCAATATCAGGTTGACTTTTGGTCAATTCTACATCAACTTTTGGTCGACTTTCAACTTTTCAAGGTCTTGTCAATAAATTATGATAAACTTCGGGAAAATTAAAATAAAAAGTAGACCGAAAGTCGACTTGAAGTTGACCAGCAAAGATTAAAATAAAAATTTCTCGATTCCCCGAAAAGTCAGGCATGTCGAAGAGCGTACAATCCTGTCTGAAGATCAAAATGAAATAAAAATTAACTATTGGACCTTGTCAAGTTGAACCAAAAGTCGACTGAAAGTTGACCTACAGTTGACGGAAAGTCGACCTTCTGGTTAATTGGTGGTCAATTCTAAGTCGATTTTTAGTTTAATTTGTCATGGTCTAAGAGTTAATGTTTGATTTTATATTTTTTTAGTCAGAAATGCCTCTCGAAATCCCTGACACACCAGAAAAACGAGGGATTTTTTTCGTTCTATGCACGGGTCAACATCAAGTCCACTTTTCGTAAATTCTAGGTCAACTTTCGGTCGACTTTAAACTTGTCAAGGTCTTGTCATGGACTTTTGATAAACTTCGGAAAAATGAAAATAAAAAGTTGACCAGCAATGTGAACCAAAAGTCAACTTGAAGTTGACTAGCAGAGTTCACAAAAAAATTCCTCGTTTCCCCGAGGAGTCAGGAATGTCGAAGAGCATGCTATTCTGTCTGAAGAAAAAAATAAAATAAAAAATTTACTATTGGACCTTGACAAATTGAACCAAAAGTCGACTGAAAGTTGACCTTGAGTTCACCGAAAGTCGACCTTCTGGTAAACTTTTGGTCAATTCTAGGTCAACTTTTGGTAGACTTTCAGTTCAACTAATCAAGGACTTGTCAAGGACTTTTGTTCGACTTCAAAGATATAAAATTTTAAAGTTTACCAAAAGTCGCCTTGAACTTGATCAGTCCAAAGATTGAAATAAAAATTCCTCATTCCCTCGACTAGTTGAACCAAAAGTCGACCAGAAGTTGACCTAGAGTTCACCGAAAGTCGATCTACTGGTCGACTTTTGGTCAACTTGAGGTCAACTTTCAGTTTAATTTCAGTTCAATTTGTCAAGGTCTTGTCAAAGACTTTAAGTCAACTTTAGAAAAATAAAAAGTTGACTAAAAGTCAACTTGAAGTTGACCAGAAAAGTTGACCAAAAGTCGACTTGTAGTTGACCAGCAAAGTTGACCAAAAGTCGACTTGAAGTTGACCATCAAAGATGAAAATAACCAAATGCAACCAAAAGTCGACTAGAAGCTGACCTACAATTCAACGAAAGTCGACCTTCTGGTCAACTTGTGGTCAATTCTACGTCGATTTTCAGTTATACGTCTACAGCATATGGCAAAATTAAGAACAAAAATTTAAACGGTGTGAACGTTGACTCAAATCTACTTAAATATCCCATACGTTCTGCACGTACCTGAATTTCTATCAACAAACTATGCCATACTTGAGAATGTATGGAAATGTAAAAAATTACTGTGCGTAGAAATGTTTATTAATTCCCATAAGTTTATAAAGTATAGGAATGATAGTAACATTCCGTACGTTGATAAGTAAAAAAAAATTCTATACATGTACAGCGTACGGTCATTTTTTTAACATGCAATTTTAATCGTCAGGACGCTGACTTCGATCGACTCCAAATGCCCATACTTCATACATGTATGGGAATTCCCGCAAACAAAATTGCCATACTAGAGAAAGTGTTGGAAACTGTACAAATTAGTGCCCGCAGAAAGCTTTAGGAAATTCCATAGGTATAGAAAGTATGGCAATTTAGATAACATTCCTTTCCGTGAAAAAATTAAAAAATCCCAATACATGTAAGACAAATGGTAATTTTTTTATCGGAAATTTTCAAGTGTGAGAACGTCGAATTAAATCGACTTAATTTTCCCGTACTTTCTGCACGTATGGGAATTTCTAACAAACAAAATATTGCTATTCTCGATAATGTATGGGAATACAAAAATGTCTTTCCGTAGAAATGTATAATAATTCCCATACGTTTAAACAGTATGGGGATATTAAGAACGTTCCTTTGTGTGGAAAGGTTAAAAAATTCCCATACATGTACAGCGGATGGTACCTCTTTTGAAATAAATTTTCAACGTTGACTTGAATCGACTGAAATTTCCCATACTTTTACACATACGTGAATTTTTATCACAGAAAATAAATCCATACTCGAGAATCTATGGGAATAAAAAAATTTACTGTACGTAAAAATGTTTAGGAATTCCCATACGTGTAGAAAGTATGGGAATTTTAATGACGTTCCTTTCCGTAAAAAAGTTATTAAACATAAACTTAATATCAGCTTGAAGTAAACAAAAATTCAACATTGTTTAACTATTTTTACGCTGATGAAAAAATTGCAACTCTCTTATTGGTCGAAGATAAATTTTGTTAACAATTTCACGCCCTTAAAGGGATGTGTTCCGGACGTTGTAAAATTTTGTTAATTTGCTTTACTATTTTCCGCGAGGTTGTGGAGCGTACAACGTTACAAAGGAAATTTAGAATCCCTCATCGCTCCAAGATTACATTTTTTAAATTTTTACCCCCTTAATAGTTTATATCAAATTGTTTTTTTTCCGTACACAAAGATAAAAGTATTTTCCTCGATAGATTCCAGCATCGTAAAATTTTCGCAAGCCGTAGACTTTCTCACCATCCTTTGTTTTCGCTCTGTTCGCTTAAACTGACAGCTCAAAATGTCGTTTCACATCAGTTAAAATTACATTTATTATTTCATTCATTAATGGAACTGTGGAACAATGAAAGGATTTGGTTTTATTTTGTCGCTAATTAACTGAATTAGCTTGAAAAAAAAAAATCGAAGTGGGCTCGAACCCGCGCACCCACCGACTTACATGTTGGTTTGTGAGCAAATGGACCCATTGTTCACTCATGGCAAACTTTGAACGTCAATATCTCGGCCAATTAATTTTTTACGGAAATTAAAAAAAAAAGCGTTTTGTTCGGGGTGGCACGCACTATACTATCCCCGAAGGAAAACTACTAGTTACATTACATGCTGTATAACGCTGTATATGCAGATACGCTGCATGTATGTAGATAATGCTATATTTAAAGAAATCGAATCTCGAAGGACCACCCTAACATAAATTGAGACCTGATATAGCGGCCACTCTAATATACGTCGTATAAATACATATATAAATATAAACAATTTTCAAGTGTTGATTTGGGTATGCGGCCGTATAGAGACAATAGTGAAGGAAGAATCGGCTGCGATTCGGCGAGTGGGTGACAGTGGACAATTTTTTTGGTATAACGTTTCGATCCTCATTCGGATCCTCTTCAGATTTATTATTTCTAAAATTACATTCATTATTGTCTTATTTTGTATAATACATTTTACATTATAAGCTGAAGGTTATGTGTCATGACTGACCTCAATTTGTATGGGTAATTTTTAATCATTTGATGAATCTTGGATAATATTCATTATTATATTATTGAATCAAGACGGGTCGTTTTTTCGTGATCCTTGGTGTCTGCGAGAGGGAGAATTTTAATATTTTAATGCTTAGTTAATGTTTTTTGTGATACCTTTATGTACGTATTATTTACCTATGAATTTTATGTTTGATATTTCCGAAGATTCATTTTCGATCAAAATTAAAAATTTTAATTACATGGTGTTTCGAGAGCTGAGTAGCGACTGAGTATTGCTGATTGCCGTTAGTTGTTTTTCTTGCCGGACTAGATGTGTTAACCGGTTTCGAACCATTTTTAAATTGATAACTGTTAGATTTGATAATGAATTTTCAATTAATGGATGGTAATTTAAGGTTTTTCAGTTGTTATTCAGAGTCTTATTAAATTATTGAATTATATATGCTGCTTAGTTTGTCGATGTCAGTTCTGAAACTGATCGCTTTCGAGGGTGCTTAATCTGTATCATTTCCAGAATTGATCGCTTTTTGAGCCATTTTTCATTATTTAAAATTTTAACGTCGTCAAATAAAAAATTGTGTTTTAGTTCTATTCCGTGTTTTGCTAGCGCTGTGTTTACTGTGTTAGTGTGTTTCAGACTATTTTTGTGTTCGTTGATTCTTGTTTTTAGATATCTTTTTGTTTATCCTATGTGCAATGCATCACAATCATTACGATCAATTTGGTGAACTACGTTCGATTTATCCATCTTGTCTATTTTATCTTTTGTAGAACCGGTGATAGGGTGAATATTGTGTTGGTTGTTAGTGACGAGTGTTATATTGAATTGTCGAAAATGGCGGACTAGTTGATGGTGAACATTTTTAGTATTTCCAGTATAGGTATTTTCAGTATTTTCAAATTTATTAATCTGGAGAAGTCGAATGCGTTGTTATTATTTGATTGTGAATGAATTAATCTTAGCCTTTGTGTTATTACTTTTTCTGGGAAGGAAATTGGGTAACAGTTTTGTGTCATTGTGTTTTTTATTAGTTCAATGTTTTTTTGGTGGAAGGATGCGTGTGATAGTTTTATCGCTCTGTCTACCAACATCATGATAATTCTTTTTTTATGGCTAAGAGGGTGGTGAGAGAAGAAGTTTATAAATCGACCTGACCAAGTTGGTTTTCTGTACCAGTCTGTGATTATTGAGTAGTTTTTGTGGATTAGCAACATGTCTAGAAATGGTAATTTGTTATTTGTCTCTACTTCAACTGTGAACTGTAGTTTAGTGTGGTATGCGTTAAAGATGTTAAGTGTTGAATCTATTTTGTCCGTAGGCAGAGCTATGATAATATCGTCTACGTATCTTTTGTAGATTGGTATCGTGAATTTCAGTTTTTCTGAGCAGTTGGTTTCTAAGTCGATCATTACAATGTTTGATAATATCTTGGCTAATAGTGAACCCATTGATAAGCCGAATATTTGTTGATATATTTTGTCGTTATCTTGGAAAATATCAAACATAAAATTCATAGGTAAATAACACGCAGACAAAGGTATCACAAAAAACATTAACTAAGCATTAAAATATTAAAATCCTCCCTCTCGCAGACACCAAGGATCACAAAAAAACGCCCCGTCTTGATACAATAATATCATAAGGAATATTATCGAAGATTCACCAAATGATTAAAAATTACCCATACAAATTCAGGTCAGTCATGACACATAACACTTAAGCTTATAATGTAAAATATATTATACAAAATAAGACAATAATGAATGTAATTTTAGAAATAATAAATCTGAAGAGGATCCGAATAAGGATCGAAACGTTATACCAAAAAATTGTCCACTGTTATTTGGACCCACTGGCCGAATCGCAGCCGATTGTTCCTTCACTATGAAGAAATTTCGAATCTCGAATAATCACCAACATAATATATATCATATAATACGAATACATATAAATATTTAAAGGAATCGAATCTCGAAGGAGCAGCCTAATATATATCATAATATACGTACATAAAATGTTGAAAGACATCGAATCTCAAATGACAACCACAGTATAAGTTGAGACCTGAAATAGCGGCCACCCTAATAGCTATCGTATAAATAAATATATAAATATAAGCAAAATTTGAATCTCGAATAATAATCACCCTAATATATATCATTCAATACGTATACATAGAAATATTCAAAGAAATCGAATCTCGAAGGACCACCCTAGTGTATATCGCTAAATATGATTCTCATAGCTATAGATGAACATCCCGTGTATAAGCGTTTAACAAATTTGGCCAATCAGGTGACGAAAAAATGTTGAAGAATTTTCACGATGATAGAATTGTTGAAAAAATTCACCAGATATCATCATATCCCAGCATTATGTGGATGGATCAACATAAAAAGGTATCAATGGGAAGCTAATTTTTTTGAGATCACCATTGTTCGTAGATCTTAAAAAAGTAGTCATGTTTTCTTGTAATATCGGATTGAAATTTGAATCAGGTTCAGCGGGACGCATATTCGCGTATATAAGAGTGCGCGGCATCTCGACTGATACTCAGTTTTTTTAATACCTGGCGTCGAGTCGCTGCCGCAACTCTTGATATATACGCACGCAAATTGTTTCGAAGTAGAATAAAATATATACGCGCACGCAAATTGTTTATGTGACCGTAGCTGAATTAAGCGATAGGATATAACGATTAAAAATCACGTAAATGTCAGAAATGGAAAAAGAAAATTATATTGAATGAAACCACACTCTTAAAGTTCTATGAAATTTTACAATAATTAAAATAAAAGAAAGTAAAAGTTTCGCATGGGAATCACATTCTCAAAATATTCTCGCAGGCGACAACTCAAATTATAATGTTGAGAAAACGCGGAGATGAGTGTCGCGTTTTGTTAATTACGACTGGCTTAGTTTTGGGGAAGGGGCAAATTTGTCCCTTGACTCCCAAGACGTTCACGCCCTGGTGATCCCCTCCACCTCATCCTAATTCTTACAATAATTAGACAATATTTAAACTAAATTTTATCCTGAATTTTATTCATTCTTCCATACTTTCATAATCTGAATATTTTATATCAATTCGCAATTTTTAATTTCCAGTTTTTACGTAAATTTTGTATGTACGGGGAGTCGAGGAGCCTCTTTTTTTCATCCTCTTTCTCACTTACTCCCGCCCTCGCTTGGGCTCTCGCTGCGCTTTAGGCCCCGCCACGGAGGCCTCAACCATCCCTCTCGCTCTCTTAGTCCATAGTAAATTGGAAAGTGGAACTTTTCTGGTGGAGGAAGTTGGAAACTTGATGTAAGACTTATTCGATGCCGCTGAATTCAATGGTGCTCATCATTTTGCTGTGCGGTCCGGGATTTGTTGTAAATAAACAATTAAAAATTTCAAATGCGTTTATTTCATACGTATGCATTTTATCAAAAAAATGTATAGAACAAAAGTTATAGAGAATTAAAACATGCATAAAAAAGTCTTTAAGCTCCATCTTCCTATCTTTAAAAATAAACGAGTATTATTGAAAATAATATGCAAGCCTTAGACACGCCCAATGTCGACGCTTATGCTAGTGTGAGTACGGCCGGCCACTAATCTCCGTGCGCAATAATACACAGCGCAGAGGCTCACATAATACACGGGCTCGAACTGGTAGTGTGAGTGCGGCTGCGCGTTCCCGTCCGTGTGTACTACCACACGCAAACGATGGGTCTCTCGGCTAAAAATAGAACGTGCGAGTAAAACGACACCGTCTTCGCTTTCCTTCTATTTCTTTCTCACGCTAGGCAGCATTTTTCATGTTTTCAGGCTCGAGCACGGTCGTACATACAGGCCTAGAAACTCCAGTGGTGGGTGTATGAACGTTGTACGGGGTCGCTTTTAATTCCCGCCGGTGCCGCTAGAATCGCTGCGGGTTAGTAATGCGCTTGGGGGAGGGACGGAGGGTATCTGTCTGTGTCTGTGTCACCCATGCTCACGCATGGTTTCGTTCTGGCTGAGTAGGTGATGCTCAAACACGAACTGACTGATGGCGGTAAGTTGCGGCTGTGCTGGGAAGTAAGTTCGACTCCGTTAACCGTTCATACCCCCACCACTGAATTTGGCTCGAGTTTCCAGACTTCTATGTACGACCGTGGGCTTGAGCGTCTTGTATCAAGAGTCGTAGCAGCGACTCGACGCCAAGTATTAAAAAAACTGAGAATCTCAGTCGAGACGCCATCACAGTGGTTCAGAACGGCCTTTTCCCTGGCCGAAAGTCGAAAAGTGAGAATAATAATTTCAAAATTTCCTATTTAAGGTTTCTGGGGTCGCTGATTACGAATTTGATATAAAAATTATAAAATTCAAAATGGCGGACGAAAATGGCGGACATTTTGGAAAAATAATCACTTTATCGGTCCGACAATTTGCACCGCGAGATTTTCGGGATCGCTGATTACGAATTTGATATCAAAATTATGAAATTCAAAATGGCAGATCAAAAATGGCGGCCATTTTGGAAAAATAATCACGTTATCGGTCCGATAATTTGCACCATCAGGTTTTTGGGGTCGCTGATTACGAATTTGATATCAAAATTATGAAATTCAAAATGGCGGACCCAAAATGGCGGACATTTTGAAAAAATCATCACTTTATTGGTCCGAAAATTTGCACCGTGAGTTTTTCGGGATTGCTGATTACGAATTTGATATCAAAATTATGAAATTCCAAATGGCGGACACAAAATGGCGGACATTTTGAAAAAATCATCACTTTATTGGTCCGAAAATTTGCACCGTGAGTTTTTCGGGATTGCTGATTACGAATTTGATATCAAAATTATTAAGTTCAAAATGGCGGATCAAAAATGGCGGACATTTTGGAAAAATAATAATTTTATCGGTGGGAAAATTTGCACCATTGGGTTTTCGAGGTCGATGATTACGAATTTATTATTAGATTAATGACATTTGAAATTCTAAAATGAAGAACAATTTTGTAAAATATGTGAAAGTTTATTTTATCTCACGTACATAATACCATACAATACATATCCCATTAGATTAATGCCATTGAATTAATTAAAAATCAAAATCTGGGTCAGACAGATCTGTCGCACATGTGTCAATTTCTGCTGTGGGCGAGCTACCATTTGTGACATTATCTTCTGGTGTTGCCAGTAGAAGTTCTATTACCTCAGAGGGTAATGGTGCACTATTCTTCATTTTTAATTTTTGAAAATTTGTCATGAGTGGGTCCGAGGATGCAAGAAGCCGACGAAAAACGTCAGACATTGTCTTCTCTCTCGTACATTTTCGAGCAAAATTTTCGCGGTACCGACGAATGTCCTTTTTCCTCACTTCTTGAGCGTCCTCGGAAAGTTGTCCGATTGGTAAGGCACCCATTTCTATTATCGCGTAGCCATAAATTAAAACAGTATGTACCGATGTTGGCATCGGGTACCAGGAATATAGCTCCACATATCGTTTCGCGACGTCTAAGCAATAAACCCTGAACTTGTCGATATGTACAGCGAAACCGCTCGCCATTGTTTGCAAAATTACTTTGCAACTTGCTATGAATTTTTCGTCCAAATTCAAAATTTCTGCTGTTAAGGTAACGTTCTCAAAAAAACGTCGGGCTGTATTGCCGTCGTTTGTACTGCCAAATCCTTGCTTAGGCATATCAATATTTAAACCTAAAGCAGCTTCAATCATTGTAAACGATAATTCATATTTAACTCCAATGTTCGTACCCTCCGTTACTGTAGCGAATGTGACGAGAGACGCTATCTGATTATCAACTAAGTTTTTTTCGTCAACAGTTGACTGCACGGTTTCTTTCAAAAATTACAATCTCAACGGTCTGCAGTAACGGGGTGAAGAAGGCCTTGGGTTCTTCCAAACGAAAAGTTGCCGCTCAGATTTGTCGTTTGAAGCTAGCATTTGCAACGGAACCAAGGACGTAAAAAATACATGAGCGTCAGAGCTGTCGCTTTCGAAAAATTTTTGCTTATACTGCTGCGACGACGAACCATCGCATCCCCACTTCAAAATTAATTTCATATTATTCGTGAAAGAACTGTCGAGTGTTTTTATGACATCAGATTGTACTTAAACCAAACGAGCTGTAGTATGGTCGAGTAAAGCCTGCAATGATACTTCCGCGCTTGTTTCCGTTATACGAATTGAACACTCTGGTGGGTCACAACGAGATTTAGCAGCTAATATTTTATGATAACTGGGATAAACAGACGCGTCCCTGTTTTCATTGGTTAATTCCCGGACCATATTTCACGTTTCTTTCGTCATTTTACCGCTTATTATCAAGTTCAAAGCAATATCTGCGCTAATTTCTTGATGTACTGGTTTGGAACTTTGTGCGAATGCTAACTGATACCGAGAGGCTCGCGTAGGAGAAGTGGTTGTAATATCCTTGAGCACCTTTGCTGCAGCGTGGGACTCAGAAGCACGAAGATTCATTTCCGTTGCGAATGCCAATGCCCTTGGACTTGTTGATTTCCGAAGATCATCAACTTTTCGTCGCTTACTCCGTTCGCTGGATGATGAAAAGTTCAACGAGGGTCTTCCCCATTTGTGGTTTTCATCCGATCCTGATGTATCAGAATTACGAGTAGGTACATCCCTGTTTTTGAAATCCGCATTCTACAACAAATCGCAATAACATCAGTTCGAAAGTGAAAAAAAAACGTTTAAATGAAAAATTTCAATGATATAAGAAATAGGAAAATAGACAAATCGTCATAGCTACGTCCTGGTCAAGCCATTTTTTATGAGTGGCGTAAAAGCGCTCCAGAGTTCTGTGGCTATCCTGCCATTTTTTCTTCATTGTAAATAGAAGATTCCTTAGAATTTTCCTTTCATCAATTGAAATTGCGAAAGGACATCCTTCCGATTCGGTAAAATATTTTTCTAGAACTTCTATTTGTTTGTCAAATTTCGAGCCTCATTCATTATGTAGAGCAAAGAATATTTGTCTGCGCGTACAAATGATTTCTTTGCATGTTTGTCCTGTTAAAATTGAAAAAGTTGTATATATATTGTATATATTGTATATATTGTATATATTGTATATATTGTATATATTGTATATATTGTATATATTGTATATGTTGTATATATTGTATATATTGTATATATTGTACATATTGTATATATATTGTATATGGGTGGAAACGCCAATTATGGACGTCAGATCTGGCCTCACCCCTTAGACCTTCTCGCAATTTTCGCAATTCGAAAAAACAGAATCCAGAATTTTTTCAGATTTTTTCCCCGCTAACTTTCGCAGTTATTATATGGGGTATTTTAGCTAATTTAACGATTTTTGTTTTAGTCATTTTGACTTGCCATCTTCCAACAGGATGCAAATTTTTTCAAAAAATACGTTTTTTACGTAAAACAATCTCTGGTGTGAAAAAAAATATTTTTTTTTGCTTATGCACTTGGAAAGCTCTTAAAATTGAGCTTAAAGTCTAAATGCTATTTTTTTGTTGTTGCCCAAATTTTGAAAATTTGTTCAATATTTTTCTCGAAAAGCTGATACAATTTTGCATGAAATATGTATTTTTCAAGATGGGATCTCCATAAACATACGAGAAATTGAGGAATAAACAAAAATTGATTTTTTTTGGCGTATACATATTGTATACATATATTGTATATATATATTGTGTATATATATATTGTATATATATATTGTATATATATGGTATATATATTGTATATATATGGTATATATATTGTACGTAACGTAAAAATATTATGAGCAAAAACAATATTATTATGTTTTACAAATTGTGTTTATTGTTCATGAACAAGGTTTGAAATAATATTTGTAAATATATTTCGATATATTTGTGAAAATGGACGTTACGGTTGAAATTTTATTTCAAATCTTTATTCACAATGCTACGCCATTGCAACAATAATGCTACACCATTGCAATAACTGTACTTATCTCCACAATACCTTAGAAAGAGATAGAAAACATCTACGAAAAACCCTCTATACCTGGGACCTTTCAAGCCTCAGGTATAGAAAGTTGAGCGGAGAATGTCGCTATTAGTCACAGTGCGTAACGCGCACGACAGCGTGCACGGTAACACTAAAATCGATATTATTCAAAAACGGCAACGTTGGGGCAGCTAATTCTTGAAAATTTCATTAATAGATAGTTCAACAAACATGTCCCTGTGAATGCCAGCGTTAAAGCGTGTCAACATTTTTTTGTATCGATACAAATGTATTTTTAAAAAAGCCAAAAAATATGAAAATCACGACTACCTTCAGCATAACATTTCATTAATAACAACAAACATTTTCGAACATTGAAGTACATTGAATTTTTCTACATACCTTCATAATCATTTTCCATTTTGGAAAAATGGAATCGGACACGTTGTTGCAAGGTTATGTATGATTTTCTGGAGCACTGTAAAACTGGTCACTGAAGCGTTGCGCGCGTGTTCCTTCGAGAGGCAACTTACGACTGTCGCAGGGAAGCAGGTATACAATATTGTGACCCCTGCTTATGCGATCTGAATGCCCCAAACCCCCCTCTACAAGAATCCATTTTAAAAATATCGATTTTTCAACCTTCATTTTTCGACTTTTGGCCAGCGACTCGGGCGTTTTGAACTACCGTGCGCCACGCACTCTTATATACGCGAATATGCCTCAATCCACGCCCCTTTTACACTTTAATTCGATATTACTAAAAAACACGACAACTTTTTTAACATTTACGAATTATACTTTTCTTAAAAAAAATTAGCTTTCCATTGATACCATTATTTTTTTTCCGCCCACGCGTTGCTGAGATATCATGATATTTGGGGAATTAATCCGAATATTGATCATCAGAAAAATTCTCCAACCAGTCACACTCTTATACACGGTCTCTATATCTGTACATATAACTGTAATGCTTATACACGGGCTCTATATCTATAACATTTTTGTTGACATCTATCATACACACTAGCGTGGTCGTTATTCTAGATTCGATTTCTTCAAATCTATCTATATGTGTACATATTCTATGATATATATTAAGGTGGAGATTACTCGAGATTCGAATTTTGTTTATATTTATATAATTTATATACCATGTATGTTAGGGTGGTCGTTATTTCATGTTTCATTGTCAATTTATATTAGGGTGGTCATTCGGGACTTGATGTCTTTAAATATTTATATACATATCTATAAGATATACAATAGGGTGGTCGTTATTTCGGGTCTGAATTTATATTAGGATGGTCATTCGAGCCTCGAATTTTCTTTATATTTATTTATTTTGCCAAAATTTAACTTAAATTTTAGGCTGCACGAAAATCTCACTTAAATTTTAGGGTCAGCCAAAATCTAACTTAAATGTTACGCTAAATTTTTTAGCGCTCTATAAAAGAAGACTGAATAAAGATTTGCGTGTGCCGAGCCGTTTTGGAGTTATCAAGCGTCAATCATTGAATTGTTTAGAATAATGATGTTATTTACTTATAAATGCGAGAAAGTCGACTCATGTCGCTTAATTAAATACCCCATATTGTCAACTTTGAAACAAATATCTTTAAATTATCAATAGAATGTTGATCAAAAAATTTTATTCAGCGTCATTGATTAATTTTATTGATCATTAATAAAAAATACGGGTAGATAACAAAACATGATGATATTTCATTATTAATTTTATATAATATTGATCAATAATTTATTTCGATTTTGTATCAATTTGTCGAGTCTTTTCAGAATAAGTTATAACCATGAAAAGTTTTGTTTCTTTATTCTTTAAGTATTCATAAGTTTTATATTATTTATTTATACATGTATTTATACGATATATATTAGGGTGGCCGCTATTTCAGGTCTCAACTTAAATTGGAATAGTAATTTGAGATTCGATTTCTTTAAATGCTTCATCTACGTATATTATGATATATATTAGGGTGGTCGTTATTTCGGGTCTCATCTAATATTAGCGTGTTCCTTCGAGATTCGATTTCTTTCAATATTTTTATATACGTATATTATTATATATATATTAGAGTGGTCGTTATTTCAGGTCTCAAATAATATTAGGGTGGTCTTTCGAGAATTGATTTCTTCAAATAGCATTTTCTATCTATATAAAGCATATCTATGAATATATAGCATTATATATAGCTAATAAGTCAAAATCTAACTTCAATTTGAAGCTGAACCAAAATTCAACCTGAATTTTGGGTTAAATGAAAATCTAACTTAAATTTCAGGCTAAACCAAAATCTAACTCAAATTTCAGGCTGAACCAAAACTTAACTTAAATTTTAGGCTGAACCAAAGTTTAACTCCAATTTTAGGCTAAACCGAAATTAACTTAAACTTTAAGCTAAACCACAATCTAACTTTAATTAAAGGCTATATTTGTTAACGCTCTGTAAGAAAAATCTGAATGAAGATTTGCGTGAGCCGTTTCGGAATAAAAATAACATGGGGAAAATTATTCTTACGTCATCTGATTTTTATAACTAACAAATGATTCATCATAAGAGAAATCTACAGACATATCTTCGTGCAGAATTGAACGCTCTACAAAAAAGGTTTTGAGTTACTTTTTGATAAGTCCACTCGTTTAAAAGTTATTCAATGTCAAAGTTCAATTTTTCGAAGATTTGGCCGATTTTATAACGGAACGGTTAGTTGTATCGACGAAATGTGAATAAAATTTCATGTAGAATACAAATTAAACTTTCGAGAAATGTTTAAGAATAGTTCTTACTATAATAATAATAAAAAATAGAACGCCTTCAGAAAGTTGTGCAGTAGAATTTAGCTTCTACATTTTTTAAAAATTCTATTTAAAAATAAAATCGAATAATAATTTTCTGTTACACTACAATAAATGTCATTTTATTAATATAAAAATGAAATTTTTAAGCAAACTTCTGCTGCACAATTTTCTTAAAGCGTTCCATTTTTTTTATTCCCATAGTGAGAACTATTAGTTACAATGACTGGAAAGCTTGATCTATGTTTCACACGAAAGTTTATGCACATTTTGTCGATACAACTAATAGTTCCGGTGTAATAACCAAAAATCGGCCAAATTTACGAAAATATAAATTTTGCCATTGAATATCTTTTGAACAAGTGGACTTATCAGAAAGTAACTCAAAACCTTTTTTGTAGAGCGTTCAATCCTGTACCAATTTTATCTGTAGATTTCTCTTATGATAAATTGTTTGTCAGTCATAAAAATCAGAAGACGTAAAAATAATTTTTCCCGTGTTATTCTTATGGAAAATTGAAAAATGCGATGAGTACGATGTTAACATTAATATTAAAAGCCCATATTTTCACACGCCCTTTCTTATACCTAATAAAACTTTTGAGCCTATATGGGAGAAGGAATTTTTTTTTAACGCCATGTATATTGTACCATTAACAATTTGGATCATAGGGCTGTGATAGTTATAGGAATTTATTTTTCTTGCTTATTTTTGTCGACAATTGCGAATCTACGGAAAGGTTTTACAAAGCATTATTTGAGAATATCTGCGTATTGGATTATAATTAAATTTCACACTGTGTTTATAGCGAATATTTCCTCTAATATAAATGGCATCTACTACACTGAGAAAAAAAATTGTTGAATCAACTAAATATTTAGTCGCATACGCACGACTAAATATTTAGTTGTACGACTCCAATTTTTTTTGTATGAATTATATTTTGGTCAACTGAAGCGCAGAATTATTTAAGAAACTAATTATTTAGTTATACCATATAAATATTTACTCGTGCGTATGCGACTACAAATATAGTTCATTCAACAATTTTTTTCTCAGTGTCTAATTTTAGGCATTTCTATCAAATATAGTTACATTCAAAGAGATATCAATCAATTGGAACAATTTAATTTTTTTTTATATACAAAGGTTGTACCGAAATAACTGTACTGTATTTCCAACTGCGTATACACAGCAAGCCATGCACTTTCATTTTTTGTTCTCCTGCAGTTTCGACGATTTCAACACCAATTTATATAAAACTCATGTTAATAAATTAAATCAGGAAAGATACTTCGAAACAACTTTCAAAAACAAGTGAAATCAATCACAAAATACTTCTTAAAAGTAAAAAAAAAAGGACGCCAAGTATTAAATCCTAGAAATTCGAATTTAAAAAAATCCCAAAAATTCAAAAGAAATCCTGAAAATTTGAAATAAAAAATCAACAAAAAAAATAAGAAAAAACAAATCACATAAGCCAAGCCAAAAACTTAGCGTGCGTAAATTATTAAAGACCAAGCCAAACTAAAAAACTTGGCGTGCAGGGTTAAGAACCAATACGCTCGGCGAGGAAAAACCGAGACCATCCACCCTATAATAGTTGAGAATCTTTTATTGACCTTTGGTTATGTCCAAATTTGATAAATCACAATAGCTACTTCCATGTCATAAATGTTCTCGGTCGGTAATCGGCAGCAAACTACAGTAGGCGATCAGATAACTTAACTCGACGGGGCCGGAAACATTCACATAACTTAACTTTCCCCTCATTCTCCTACTCACGTGTCTAAGCGCATGCGCACTACGCATGTTGGCAATACGCATGTTCATAGATGTTTCGCGGTCATTCAAGGGTTTGAAGTGGGGAGAGACGGTCATAGGGAGAGTCAAGATATGCGAGCAGTCAAGTTATCCGATCGTCTACTGTACTTGACAGTAAAAAATACACGTGATAATAATCAGTGTTATCACTATATGAGTAGGTCTAATAATTGTCTATCTGATCTCGTGAAAATCCTACAGCACCTCCCGGGCTTATTTTTCTTAACCCTACACGCCAAGTTTTTCAGTTTGGCTTGGTCTTTAATAATTTACGCACGGGAAGTTTTTGGCTTGGCTTATGTGATTTGTTTTTTTTTGTTAATTCCAGATTTTTAATTTTCAGGATTTCTTTTGTATATTTGGGATTTTATATATGCTTCAGCGTCCAAGCACTGGATTTTCAAACGAGACCCTGATGCTGGCGTTTTTCTCTATATAAAAATATTTCTGATACTTATAAGATCTTGCCTATTTTATTTAACATTAAGCTTATAACAATATTTCCAAGGTCATCATTTTGAAATACATATATGGAGATGTAATTTTTTTTCTCAACAAATTTTAACGAGGACGCAATTTTTTTCTTTCACTATTTTTTTTATCGTTTCTTTTTTACTATATTTTCCGATTCTCCAATATTTTTTGCAAGAATCTCCAATATTTTTGCTTTCCGTAAAAAAAAAAACCAAAGAACTAGTCGGTTTTCGGGTTTCTACATCAGTGGCATAAGGCCTTAAATCATGATTTCGTAATTGGAAAGCTTGAGGAAGCAAAAATATTGGAGAATCAGAAAATGTAGTAAAAAAAGAACGATAAAAAAAATCGTAAAAGAAAAGAATTGCGACCTCATTTAAATTTGTTGAGAAAAAAAAATTATATCTCCATATATACACCCCCGCTCAAAAGTTTGGATACATCCGCCGATATTTCTCGCCGCATTAAGAGTTGCGTAACTCCGTCAAAAAAAACGATATTCGAATTTTTAAAGAAGCGTTTTAACGGGAAGGAATTTAGCTTTGTTTCCCCTATTTTTAATTTTTGTTATGATTTTTTTTCGACTTGGTATGCATTTTTGAAAGTGACCGTTTTCGGCATTTTTCGACCATCGCAAATCGGGCGCATAGCTTAAGGACATTTTTTTGTCTTTTTAATCTACGTTACATTCAATAGGGTTAGAAGACGCTTCATTTTCATTCTTTCCAGATTTTCGTACGATTTTTTCTCGCAAAGTTATTTCACTTTTGGCTAAAAAAGGCAAATTTTGAAAGTTGCAAGGTAACTTAAATAGACTATAGAGTTTAAGAGAAAATGTCAAGTATAAAAAAGGTAGCGTAGATATACACGAAATCGCCATGAGGTATTTAAGAATTTCACATGACATTTTTTTTCTATTTTCACTTCAGCGAAAAATTTCATCTGTTTGAAATTTCCGTACTTCGTGATAAAATAAAAATTTGAAAAATTTGGCAACATTCGGCATGCTATAAGCAACAATTATCAATAATAATATTACCCAAAAGTCATTAACAAATTGTTTAAACAATTGTTTAAACAAATTATTAAACAATAATGAACATTGATCAATAATTATTATTGATCATCGTTGTTTATAGCATGCTAAATATTGCTGAATTTTTTCAGATTTTTATTTTATCACGAGGTACGGAAATTTCAAACGAATGACATTTTTCGCTGGAGCAAAAATAGTAGAAAAAAAATTTCATGGGAAAATTCTGAAATAATTCCAGACGATTCCGTGTATACCTATGCTACTTTTTTCATACCAAAAATTTTCTCTTTAACTGAATAGTCTTTGAGTTACAATGCGAGAAACTTTGCGAGAAAAAATCGTACGGAAATGTTTAAAGAATAAAAACAAAGCAGCTGCTAACCCTTCCAAATGTACTGTAGATAAAAAAACAAAACAAAAATGTCCTTAAATTATGCGCCCGATTTGCGATAGTTGAAAAAATGCATACCTGGTCGAAAAAAAACCATAACAAAAATTCAAAATAGGGGAAAGAAAGCTGAATTCCTTCCCGTCAAAACGCTCCTTTAAAAATTCGAATATCATTTTTTTTGACGGAGTGAACTTTTAGTGCGGCAAGAAATATCGGTGGGTGTATTTAAACTTTTGAGCGGGGGTGTATATATAGAGATATAATTTTTTTTCTCAACAAATTTTTTCGAGGTCACAATTCTTTTCTTTTACTATTTTTTTTTAATCGTTCCTTTATTACTATATTTTCCGATTCTCCTGTTATGTCCCAACCGGCGAGTTTTCCATCTCAGTCAAGAAGGGTCAAACCCTTCTTTCACACGTTCTTCGGAAGAATTGTGTTATGTTGGACAGGTGGCCTTTTCGAGCCTTACCTTTCGGAAAATTGCTCAGGATGGCCTTGAGAGTGTATTTTATATTTTTATTTACTAAATGAAGGTGTTTTTGTAATCCCCTGATTTCGGACTAATCAATTATGCAATATATTACGATACATTTAGGTTGGCAAACGATTCTGCAGCTTGTTATAGGCACTGCGTAAGGGAGAGTCTTAATTTTAGATGAACTCGCGGTGCTCACGATGATAACCGGAATGGATTCCGGTATAAACATTACGGGAAACAATGTTGATGGCATACTCGGCAAAATTTAATTGGGATCGCAAATTCTAATTGACGGTTGAAACATTAAAATAAAATACGTTTAATTTCGCTATTATCGAAATAATATTCTAGATTAGACTGCGGTCGTAATGGGGTAGCGATGGGTGGAATAATCCATCTCAGAGGGGGTGAATTTAATTTGTGAAACAATTTTAATAGGGATGGTTTTTCGTTCTCTCCGGAAATAGATCAAACAAATAAAAAACGCGATGAAAAATAAAATAGAAATTGTTACTATTGCAATCATTCGCGATTCAGTGATAAGATTCATGATTGTGAACATTCTTCATGACCGTTAAAGATCTACGGTAATTTATTAACGATCATTGCTTATCGCTGAAACGAAAAGATCGCTTTAAGAAGTGTAAATGTCACTCTGAGAGGTTTCACGTCAGCAGCCGCCGGCCAGTATGGGAGCCTGTACCAACAACTGATTCACCGGGGGCCTAGAGTTTGTATGTGTTCGAATTTAATTGCGGAATTAATTTATCTTTTCTTTTTGGAATCAGGAAAAATATAAAAAGTCGGAGTTATTCTGCTCTTGAAATCTGATTAACAGAGAGAACGGTTATACCTCGCTGGAATTGTCTCGGAGAAAATATTCGCAGGCTTCGCGATCGCTTTCCTTGGTGCGCAAAAACTTTCCACAAACTAAAAGATATCCCAGGGTGAAAATTGACATTGACAACATAATTATTGTTGCTATTCCCATCCAAAATGCTACTTGTTCAATACTGGTCATTTTAACTGCAGGACTTTAAGTTTATTTACCTGCGGGAAACTTTTATCAATGAATTGATTTTAAATATTGAAAAGCTACTCAAAATCAGATTAATAATAAAAAGAGAAGTAAAAGTGAAATGGAAACTTTCAATTGTAAGATATCGGATTCGTACATTTAGAATTCGTCACGTCGACCCGAATTAAATTTCCGAATTAACAGAGACACCCCGTATATCGTGTGCAAGGTGCACCGCAGCAGGAACATAATGGGTGTCGATAAAAGAACGGAAACTCCCGACGATATTAAATCAGATGGGCTAAACTGAATGACGATTAAAATTCATACTCAACACCCCGTGGGCCGCTCGGAGGGCAGAAAAGCCATTGTGAACTCACCCTTTGCGAGAGGCGAGTGAATGTTTTCTCGAACTTTTAATGGGTCATCGTAAATACACTCTTTCTTACCTTTCGTTGTTCTCTTCAATGATAAGAGAAATCAGCGCGGTTTCTGCTGTGGATGGACCACGAACGATTGAAACGGATGCCCAAAGATGACCAGAATCAAGAGACGACGGATGAATAGGCGAAATCGGTGAACCGCAGAAGGTAAACGGTGGTGAAAATGCCAAGGCGGAGCACAATGAAGTTTTCCAAAACGATTTGAATATGCGTGTGTGTGTATTTCGTTGCACAGTTTTGTCTTGATATCACCAAAAAAATTACACACAATTCACAAAGATCGTTTTATCGCTAATAATTAATAGGTAGAAAAACGTAGGCGGAATAATAGTGTCAATGATGCAATTATGTCGATGAATCTTGCACAATGTCTATTTAAAGCGATGAATTATTAAAATGAAATAAGATTAATATTGAAAGAATTTTAAAATTAAAAATACGCGTAAATGTTAAATTTTAATTTTCGGGAAAATTCGCACTGTCGAAGCCGATAAAAATCTTTCAAAGTTTGAATTTAATAGATTCTGCAGACGAGTGTCGTGGACGATGTTACGGAGTGAACTTTTCGAAAATCAATGAAGTAATTAGGCGTTGCGCCTCGCGTTTTTATACTCTTGGTCCGGCTTAGCTTCGGGAAGGGGGAAATTGTCCCTTGACTCCTAAGACGATGCACGTCTTAGAGCTCCCCTCCACCTCGCTGGTCCTTCTAATTTTCAAATAATTCTCAATAATGAAACTGATTTTTAACCTAAATTCCACTCATTCTTCCATACTATCACAATCCGCATCTTTTGAAACAATTCGCGGTTTAGATATTGCAATTTTTTACGCGAATTTTCTATGTACGCAGAGCCGAGGGGTCTCTTTTTTCTAGGGATGTGCACAAGCACGCTCGAGCAAGCTCGAGCGCAATGGTCTCCGCTCGAGCAAGCTCGAGCCGAGGAATGAGCGCTCATTCGATTCAAGCACTCACGCGGCTCGAGCGCTCGAGCGGTGCGAGCGCTCGAGCGGTTTGAGCAGTGCGAGCGCTCGAGCGGTTCGAGTGGTTCGAGCGCTTGAGTGGTTCGAGCGGTTCGAGGGCTCGAGCGGTCCGAGCGGTTCGAGCGGTTCGAGCGGTTCGAACGCTCGAGCGGTTCGAGCGCTCGAGCAGTTCTAGCGCTCGAGCAGTTCTAGCGCTCGGTCAACGCTATATAATCGGTATAACTCAAGAATTCTGTTTATATGCAAAAAATTGTTTTGCCAAACTATGCAATGCATTTTTTACTGTCCTTGCACATAAATATGCGAGGATAACCAATAAATTGCATTTCCCCACCAAAATCATAAATGATCGGCCATGGGGCTCACATTAATAAATTGTTCATCGTAACTAATTAAATATATTCAAAAAATTTATTTAATTAATTAATTAATTTTATTTTATTGCATTTATAAATTTAATTTAAGGCGGTCGAGTCAGCTGCAAAACGGCGATTTTTAATGATCATTTATAATTTTTGTAGAATGCCTATAAATATGATGTATCGTCCACCATTTGAGATAACAAATGAACAGTTTTTTGGAGAGTTAGAACCCTTAAGGTGCACCGGTTTCCCGAGAAACCTAGTTTTGAGAGTTAACGCTCTGCGCATGATTCAGGAAGAACCGCTGGACGGATTTTGATCTACAACGTCTTATTTTCTTCATAACGCTTTTTCCCACGGGATGAGCGTGGCACATTTTTATTAAAATCAAAGATGCGACCAGGATAATGCCTGGAAAGTTCAAAATAGGCTAAAAAATGTAAAACAGGCCTGCACTTTGAAATAAAGGACTAGCAAAAAATGTGCTGTTTTCATCCTATGGGGAGGAGTGTCATGAAGAAAATAAGACGTTGTACAGTTAAATCCGTTGAGCGGTTTATTCTGAATCACGCGCAGAGTGTAAAAACTAAAAACTAAGTTTTTCAGGAATCCGGTGCACCGTAAGGGTTCTAACTAGTCCCAAAAAACTGTTCATTTGGTACCTCAAATGGTGGACGATAGATCATATTTGTAGGCATTCTACAAAAATTATGAATTCTAATTAAAAATCGCCGTTTTGACGATCACTCGACCCCTTTAATTTAATTTAATTTCATTAATAATTTAATTTATTATTAATTAGTTAGAAAAAAATAATTCAAGCTATTCATGGTTTCAATTATCATTTCTTGATTCGATTAATTAATCCAATAATTAAATAAATAAATAAATGAATAAACTATTTAAAGTATTATTGTTAATTTCATAAAAAAAATCACTCTCATCCCTGAGTGCCCGCGTTGAATAAATGTTCGAGCCGACCAAGCGCTCGGGTGGACCGAGCGCTCGAGCGGTTTGAGCGCTCGAGCGGGCTGGGCGCTCGAGCAGACCGAGCGCTTGAACGAACTGGGCGCTCGAACGGACCGAGCGCTCGAGCGGTCCGGGCGCTCGAGGGGTCCGAGCGCTCGAGCGAGATGGGCGCTCGAGTCAAATGAGCGCTCATATTACGCTCAAGCTTACTCGAGCGGCATATTTTCAAGCTGAGCGTGCGAGCGCTCGAGCATACAACGCTCATGCACATCCCTACTTTTTTTATCTTCCTTCTCTCTTACTCCCGCCCTCGCTTGGGCTCTCGCTGTGCTGAGGCCCCACCACGAAGGCTTCGACCATCCCTCTCGTTCTCTTTCGCTCTTGCATGCTCTCTCGTACTTTCTCGCTCTACAGTACTTCTGATTGGTTTGATTTTTGATTATGGCTCTCTCTCTCTTGCTCCCATGACCATTTTCATATTTTCTCACTCCTTCCCTGCTCTACTGCACTGTATTTTCTCCGTTCTATTGACTCCTCCCATCGTTTTCTCGCCAGAGAGAGAGAGAGTCTTTGAATTATTATTCTCTATTGCAAATTATTCAAATGAATTTCTGGTTTTGCTATATTAATAATTTTCTTTAACTATTTATTCTAATAAGATCAGTAAAATATGGCAGTTTTTATAATTTATAATTGTATTTTACGAGTTGCTTTTTAACTTTTTATAATTTGCGATGTTAATTTGTTTGAACAATATAAATGAAAATCTCCGAAATTATTTGGTGAACTAATTATTTCAATATTGTATGATTGTTCACTTGGGAATAATTCAATCACCAAGCTTTTCAATTTTAACATTTTTTGGAATGTACTTGATAATTAATTTATTTCAGTTTTCAAAATAGATTCCCGGAGATTGAATCTTTGTTATTTGAATTTTTTAAATTTAAAACTTGTATTTTGTATTTGAAGAGTTGGATTTCGGATTTGAATTTTTGAAATAACATGTGAAATTTGAAGTCTGAATTTAAAGATTTGAATTTTGAATTTTTGAATTACACAAAGAAGTGTATGTTGGTTTGAAGTATTAACTGTTTTGGTTTTATAGCTAATACAATTATTCTATCGTTGTCTTTGCTTACGAGTATTATTTTTGTTAAACAAATGATTTTCCTATTGTTTACCCTAAAATAAATCATTCATTCATACACACGTTTTTTTTTATGATTAATAATTCCCACGTCCTTTTCTTAAGGTAAAATTTCTCTCGAGCTTAACAATTTCGAATCTCGAACAATCCTTGGTGAATATTTTTTGTGCCCATATATGGCGTGCGTCCCTGTGGCGACTCATTGTGCGAGAGAGAACGAAACAACTCAAGGGGGTAGCGGGCCTCGTGCCGTCCGCGGAACGCGAGGAAATTTCCTCGGACCCTTGGACAAAGACTCTCTTTCCTAGCGTCATCTCAATTTTCTCTTGCATAGTCTTGTTTTTTTCCAGGGTTGACAGCTTTACTAGCTCCGGATGTTTGCAATATGTCGATAGCATTTCTTTGACTAAAAATCTCGAGCCAGAGTGTTGAAAAGATTTTTTTATACATACATATCGGGTTCCACCGCAGTGCTCTATCTTCAAAAAACTTTCCTTCTCTAAGAAGCGTAACTAATTTTTCGATGGGCCACGTGTGTGACCTTTTCAAGAGACAGTGTCGTTCTTTTTCTTCGTCATTTTTTCCTATATGTCCTTTTTTATTTTTTTCCTCTTTTTACCCTAATAAATCTTTGCAACGTCTGGTTTTCGTGAAAATCTTCAAGCATTGACTTTATGTTCCGGAGAGCAATTTTTCCTTCGCGTTTTTGCGTCCTAAAATAATTTTATTTTTTTATTTTGAGTGACCTGACCCAAGCTATGTAATTCCCATGCTTGATTCGAATATTGATTTTACTCTTACTGTCCCGTTTCGCGATCTTTCGGGATCTCATGCGGATTACGCCAATAAAATAAATGGAAGAACCACTGGCCGTACGTACTAATATAATTTCTCGGGATCTCATTTACGATGTCATCGGTGTGGCTGCACTTTGGTGTGCGTGAAAATCTCGACGCGACGCCAGGCTAGTGTACGTGCCACGCGCTTTCAAAGACTTTAACGCTCAAGTGTCACTCAGCCCCTAATAAGGCCTTATCGATATTTCGTGGAGTTTCATGGCTCCGGCGGATGTTTTCTCGAGACGGTGATGGAGATTGTTTTATTTGGGCGTCATAATAATACGTTATATGATGATTCGGCTTCGATTCGGCCAATAATTCCAGGTGTTATTGAATGATTTTTTCACAATTTTTTTAACGTTTCGATCCTGTTTAGGATCCTCTTCAGAAGTTTATTTACTCTGTAAAATTTGTGTACAATGTGTTAACATGTAAATGTATCATAATAAATAATATGTAATTTGTAGTTTGTAAATCTGTTGTTTTTAGGTCAAGAAATATGTCACAGCGACTAACCTGAAATCTATGTGTAATTCGGGCTTCATGGTCGTGGATTTCGAAGATAATCTTATTGCTTTATTGATGTAAGTCAATAAAGATTGAAATATCGAAATTATAACAAATTGGTACAGAAAACCAACTTGGTCCGGCAGATTCATCAATTTCTTTTCACATCATCCACTTAGCCAAAAAAAAGTTATCATCTTCATGTTCGTAGATAGACCAATCAAACTTTCACATCCTTCTTTCCAACAAAAAAACCTTGAACTTATCCAAAACACCATGATTCAAAATTGTTACCCAATCTTATTTACTGAAAAAACGATAAAACATAGACTATCAGAAATCATCTCAAATTCAAACAATAAAAATAACTTTGTCTGCTCCAGATTAATAAATCTGCCATATGCAAAAAATATCCATCATCAATTAATCCGACTCTTTCAACAATATATCATAACACTAGTCATAAACAATAGACACAATATCCAATCAATCATCGGCTCCACAAAAGACAAAATTGATAATTTAAACAAATCCAACGTTGTTTACAAGATAGAATGCAACGATTGCAACTCAATCTATATTGGTCAAACCAAAAGATATTTAAAAACTAGAATTAATGAACACGAAAATATCTTAAAACACACTAATTCACAACACACTGCTCTTGCAAAACATGGTATTGAAAATAAGCATGATTGTAAATTTGACGATGTTAAAATTTTAAATGCTGAAGAATGATTAAAAAAACGACTAATTTTAGAAATGAGACAAATTAAATCACACTCAAACGCAATAAATTTTAGAACAGATATTGACAAGCTTAGTCGCATATATAACACAATATTATAATTGCTTAAAATTATTTAAAACTCATAAACATACACACACAATTTGATTTAAACACTAACAAATTATCACCACTTACTTTATCTTATAATCATCAAATGAAATTTAAACAAAATTGAATAAAAATTTAATTTAATTTCCCGAATCAATAAAAGTACACACATAAAATTATATACATACGGCACTGACCCAACGAATTCTCACATTCCCCTTTCTCTTTGTAACTCCCTCATGTCACTTATTCTCTCTATCGATCAGAGGTCACACGCGAAAAATGTAAAATTATAATATTTTCGAGCTTTTAAAGTGCATTTCGAAGAATATCAACTTCAGAACTGTAATTGGTAATTATCACACTTGCATCTACATTCAACATCTCACATATTCATATTTATTTAAAAACATCTCTCATTTACATAAATTGAATCGAAAACGAATAATTCATACAGATGATTCACGAAAAAACGATCGTTTTCATAAATCAACTACATTAAAATCATGGAATTGATTGAAAGATATCCATCTTCCTACTCGATATTTCAATCTTTATTGACTTACATCAATAAAGCATATATTTCTTAACCCATATTTCTTAACCAAAAAAACAACAAATTTACAAACTACAAATTACATATTATTTATTATGATACATTTACATGTTAACACATTATACACAAATTTTATAGAGTAAATGAACTTCTGCAGAGGATCCTAAACAGGATCGAAACATTACAAAAATTGTGAAAAAATCATTCCAATAACACCTGGAATTATTGGCCGAATCGAAGCCGATTCATCATACAACATATTTATCTACACGGCCGCTCAACGAATCAACAATTGTCATAATAATACGCTTGAAAATCTCCTTGGAGGTCCGAGCCGACGCGTGACTGAATAGGCGTCGACGTTATCCTCGTGGCCCGTAATCCGGGAGGCAGAAAATTGGTGTGAATATGGTCACACCGAAAGAATGCACCCTTATCTCGACCGTGTTCCCTTTCCATGCGTATTTTCCTCGAGAATTGCCCGATATGGGAAAACTCATGAACGAAGAGAAATCCCGAAAGTCGCGGGACGTAACACTCCAATATTTTTGCTTGCACTGATGCAGAAACCCGAAAACCGACTTGTTCAGAAAAGCGTGTAGTTGCCAGAGCTCCGGCGAGAGACCCTCAGTGAACGGTCAAGCTCTCGCTGGACTCTGCATTACCCGTGGCTCTCGCGACTCTATCCCCTCCAAACGGCGGCTCTCTCGCGGCGATCGATCATCGCTTCGTCACTTCGTTTTGGCAAGCGCCTCGATTCGCATCGATTATCGGCCATTTTTCACTCCGCGGTTTTCATTCTTTCTTTTCACGAGCTCTTGGACGATTTACGACCGGCCAAGAGCGCTAACGGTGCGGCTTCCTTCGATAACTTCACGGAAAAGTATTCACTTCGATTCGGTGCGGTTTACTTCGAGAATTTGCGAGAAAAGTTATTCGCGCGACACGTGGCGTCGGACGAAATGACCGCCATTTTCCGGCAACACTTCGATCGTGCGTCTTCATCGCCAAGGCGAGACTATTGAACATTTTGGAACTTTAATTATAGTATTTTTTGGAACTTTGGACATTTGTTAATAAAACCGAAATATTGTGTGCACGCGAGTGAGTTTTTTCATCGCCCGCAACGAACTTCCGGCCACTTCGTTCCCTTCAACCTTCCACCTTTTTCGCCCAATTTCCCAACCAGATCAATTCAGGCACTTTTCCGAACACGACTACTTCTGTGGTTTTTTTTTTGACGAGAAGCAAAAATACTGGAGATTTTTGCAAAAAATATTTTTGCAAAAAATATTTTGCAAAAATTTTTGCAACATTTTTTTTTGCAAAATTTTTTTTTTTCATGAGGAAGCAAAAATATTGGAGAATTGAAAAATATAGTAAAAAGAAACAATAAAAAAAATCGTAAAAGAAAAAAATTGCGTCCTCGTAAAAATTGCGTAAATAAAATAGGCAAGATTTTATAAGTATAAGAAATATTTTAATATAGAGAAAAACGCCAGCATCGAGGTCTCATTTGAAAATCCCGCGCTTGGACGCCGAAATATATATACAGGACGCTCGAGCCTGAAAACATGAAAAATGCTGCTTAGCATGAGAAAGAAATAGACGGAGAGAGAAGACGGTGTCGTTTCACTCGCACGTTCTATTTTTAGCCGAGAGACCCATCGCTCGCGTGGGATAGTGCACACGGACGGGAACGCGGGCCGCACTCCCACGACCAGTCCGAGTCCATGTATTATGTGAGCCTCCGCGCTGTGTATTGTTGCGCACGGAGATTGGCGGCCTGCCGTACTAACATTAGCACGAGCGTCGACATAGGGCGTGTCCAAGGCTTCCATATTATTTTCAATAATACTCGTTTATTTTTAAAGATACGAAGATGGAGTCCTGAGACTTTTTTATGCATTTTTTAATTCTCTATAACTTTTGTTTTATACTTTTTTTTTTTATAAAATGCATACGTTCGGAAATAAACGGATTTGAAATTTTTTATTGTTTATTTACAACAAATCCCGAACTGCACAGCAAAATGATTAGCACCATTGAATTCAGCGGCATCGAATTAGTCTTACATCAAGTTTCCACCCTCCTCCAACAGAAAAGTTCCACTTTCCAATTTACTATGTGGACTATCTTCCACTCTCGCATGCCCACTCGGACTCTCTCACTCATCGAAACTCCTGATTGGCTTAATTTTCGGCTATGACTCTATCTCTTTTCTTCCTATGATAAATTTATATTTCTTTCTCCCTTTACTCTCTTGCTCTGCATTTCTTCTTTTCTTTTCGACTCCTCCCATCGCTTCTTTGCAAGAGAGGGAGAGTCTTTTAATTAATAAATTGTTCTTGTCAATGCCGAAATATTTAACAAGTTTTATAATTTTGCAATTGCAATTTACACTTTTATTTAATTTATTTTTTTAAATATTTCAATAGATTTAAAATGTCAAGAATTCCGTGAGTTTTAGATATTTCAGTTTTTACGATATTAACTTGTTCGATCAATATGCATTTTATCGTTCAAAATAAATGCTGAATTTTGAAAAGAGGTGTTCCATGATTTTTAAGGCTTATACAAAAATATTTTAGGTTTCAATAAATGAATAATTTCGTTTTATTCTTATTATTTTGTACTGATTCAAATTTTCCTTTATTGATAGTTTCTCTTTTCCGCTTACTTTTTCCTGAAATGAATCATTCATTTATGCATACTCTTACTATAATTACTAACAATTCGCAAGCATTTTCTGAGGCAAAATTTCTCCTGAGTTTTCTAATTCTTCAATTCTTTTCCAATGCTTGGCAAATTCTTTTTCTTGTGCCCATATGTGGCGTATGCCCCCTGTAGTGACCCATCGTGCGAGAGAGAACGAAACAACTCAAGGGGGTAGCGGGCCTCGTGTCGTCCGTGGGACGCGAGGAGATTTTCTCGGACCCTTGCACAAAGACTCCGTCTCTCTCCCTTTGCTGTCGCGTTTCTTTCTCGGGTGATTTTATTTTTTTGGCTTGACAAATTTATTACCCCCGGATGTTGAATATATTTGATATTTCTTCGTTGCTTGAAAATCTCAAGTATAACGTTAAAAATAAAGAGATTTTGGGTTGCACTGAAGTGCGCCCTATCTTCAAGCAATTTCCTTTTTTTTCTACCCAGCGTGACTAATTTTTGAAGAGCCACGTGTGTACTCTTTCACGATACAGGGGTGTTCTTTTCATTCGCCAATTTTTTTTTCCTCTCGTCCCTTTTCCTTTTTTCTTTTCCGTCCTATTAAATTATTGCAACAGCCGAACATTGTCAAAATTTTCAAGCATCGAAACTCGACATTCTCAAGAGGAATTTTTTCTCTGCAATATTATGTTTTTTTTCATCTTAAATAAATTTATTTTCTATTTTGACTGACCTGACCCAGGCCAAAATTTTCATCCTTGAATTTAAAATTGACTTTACTTTACTGTCTCTTATTATGGATTTTTAGGATCTCAGGCCTAAAGTGCCAATAAAATGAGAGGAAGAACCACTGGTCATACGCTCGGGTACAATTTCTCGGTGGCTCATTTCATATTCGTGTCGGTGTGGCTGCACGCTAGTGTGCGTATGGATTTCTATATTACGCCGGGCTTATATTAGTGCCACGCGTTTTTAAAGATTCCAATGCCCGCGTTGCTTCGGCCCACAAAGTGACTGTACAGGCCTTGACGTTGTCGCCATGGCTTGTAATTCGACCCTTAGAGATTGGGTGGGAATATGGGCACACCGAATGAATGGATCCTCGCTTCGACTATATTCCCCTCTCACCCGCATTTTCCGCGAGAATTACCCGATATGAGCAAACCCGTGGATGATGAGAGATCCCGAAAATCGTGGGACGTAACAAAAGTATATTCAATTCTGTCAACTTCAAACAGCCTTACATTTTCCTTGTCTTCTTCCCTTCTTTATGTTTCCAAGTGACTGATTTTTTGTTATGCTGCCATAAATTTCTGAACACGTCATGTGATATAATTTTGAGGAATTAGTTGAACAAGTTCTACCTACTTCAAAAGTTATCTCTTGCAACTGACGAAAAAAATTGATTGCACAATAGCGTGTACTCGTGAACATACGGTATAAGTATATCTAAAAGAGGTTAACTTTCAATCAAGAATGATCACTTATGATTTGGATGAATGTGTTATAATTGGTTTGTCGTAACTGCGTTCAGTATCGTGGATTTGATGCAATATGAATTGTGTTCTAGGAAAAAACGGAAGCTGAAAGATCTGATT